>JAVTVJ010002416.1:0-24363 GCA_034509425.1 Eopsaltria australis
TTGGTACGATACTGCCTCCAGTGCACTGTCCTGGTAGCAATCGGTACTTGCTGATCTTCCACCTGCAGCAATCCTACGATGAAGGGATCTTCTGAGAGGCCAGGCAGGGTGGATAACTGATCTTCTCTGTATTCACCGCAGCTACGCCAAAGGCCCATCGATATCCTTTTGAATCCTTAAAATACCCTCTCCTGAGGTAGTCGATGCCAAGGATACAAGGGGCCTCTGGGCCAGTCACGATGGGGTGCCTTTGCCATCTGTCCCCTGTTAAGCTCACCTCCTGGCATCCCCCTGTCACTCCAGAGATCCAGATGGCTTCTGCACTCTTGTGCCTCGCTGGCATCAGTGTACACTGTGCACCAGTGTCCACTAAAGCTTTGTACTTCTGTGGATCTGATGTGCCAGGCCATTGAATCCACACAGTCCAGTATACCCGGTCATCCTGTTAGCGTAAGAAAACACATAATCACGGAATGATTATATGGGTGCTTTAATAAAAGGGCCCTGGGAGCAGGAGTTGTCGGACCCAAAGCAAGCTCCGCCATGAGTTCGAAAAATGGTTACATTTATACCATAACTAGCTTACGATCATCAGTTAATCATTAATTCAACACCACTCTATTGGATACATTGTTTTCACTCAACCATAAGTTTCAGCCCCCCTTTCCAACTACCCCCTTACATTTCTCAGGATTGTTGCAAGTGAGTTTTTATTCTTACTCCTATTTCCTACTCAATCGTTTCATTAATCTTGTTGTGAGTATTCATTATGGAAAAGCACACAGGTGCAGTTCCCATGGGTATTTTCCTAACAGAACAATACGTAAGGTCTACCTCCAGGCCTATCATCCCCACAACCTAAAACCACCACCAACCCCAAAATCACTTTAACCCCTTGTTAGGGTTTAGAGGTTTGGGGATTAAAATTAGGTATGAACATTAATTTTGAAGTCTAGATTATTTGATTTTGTTGTGAGATAAGGATTAATAGTAGGCAAAAGCAGGCTTATCTTTTAAGGAATACAAAAAGGAAATTTTATTAACAGACGTAAAATAGGAATAATAATCACGCATCAACACCAAACCCTTTAGAATACTCTTTTCCCCTCCCCACCTTTCTTATTTTCTTTCTTGCTGACTATACAAAAGGTAACACTTCAACTTACAGTTAATCTACCACCTCTGGAACAAAACAGTTTTCTTAATTTATATAGAGAGAGAAGCTTTCTTTTGTTTTATCATGTTGAGTCCCATAGGAAACACAGTTTCTATGGTTATTAGCTTTCTAGTAGGCAATTTTCTCTTTGAAGTGATGCCTTTTTCTGGTCTTAGGAAATAAAGGCTCAGACACAGTGAAAGGGTTGGGGGTTGTTTGCCTCGGTATTTTAATAGGATCCCATTCGATGGCTTCTGCCGTCCAGGTAGAACACGCCGCAAAAGCCCCGTCCCCCCAATAGAGTATACAATTAAAGAGTCTACACATTAGCATATCTACCAGGAGGGCCCAATAAGGGGCCTGGGTGGGCTAACTTCTAGTTTAAAAAATCTGTCCTGCTAGGAGACCTTGAGGGCTCACGAAAACAGGGTGTTTGATCTTCTAACTCTATGTGGCTTCAGGGGTGTTTAGTCTACTGGCCTACTAAACACCATGAAACCAGGCTAAACTATCACCTAAAGCATCACAAGTATGCATGCTAATACTTGTGAATGTAGGGAACAGTGTAAGAAATATTCAGAGAAAAAGCAAAAAAAATCCTTCAGGCATCAGAAGGGAGGCATTTGCTTTTCCAGACCCCCTTCCCATTTCAGTAGCTTTCCCAGGGCCACACCAATGGACATATGATGGTCATTGCGGTGTTCTTTTTGAGAGCAAATGTTCTTATCACAGTGACAATGACACCCCCTTACTTTATCATCAGCAACACAAGTCTTCTTCTACTGTTTTCCTGGGGTGAGGAAAGAAAAAAATCTTAATACACAAAAGTCTCAGTCTACTGCTTATAACTTAGAACATTACATTCTCTCTTTCTCACCTTCTTTAGACTATTATTCATATATTACAGGGTATATTACTGCTAACTTTATCAACATGTTTTTACAAAAGAACTTTCAGCATTAAAGCACTCCTCATCTCTTCTTCCTTTGAAAATAAGCTTAGTTATATTTATTAACTTAAAGTCTTTATGTTGTACCTTTCGTAGGTGCCTTTATCCTTGTGCTCTTTCTGTGTGGGAGGGGGAAATGCATGCCCTCAAAGTCTCATTTTAATATTAGAAAAAGAACAGTTAATTTGTCTTTCGTCTGGGTAATAGTCACGTGGATTTCGCCCGCATCGTTTGAGTGTTGTAAGTCCGTGCCCAAACCAAAGGAAAGGAGCCTGTCCATGCCGGCTCTCATCCAAGCCGCGTTTGAATCGTAGGAGCCCGGCGAGACTGCGTCCGTGCTGCAGGGGGCAGGTTCAAGCCCCTTTCTGTGCTGGAGTGTGCAGGGGGGCTGCCCGGCGGGAGCTGCACCTGAACTGTGGGAGGGGCTCAGCCTGAGTCTTCTCTACTTCCCACGCAGAGTTGCAAGGAGTAAACAAAGCCGCACCTGAGCTGCGGGAGGGGCTCAGTCTGAGCTCCCTCTGTCTCTCTCCCATGCTGAGTTGGCTGCGGAGCTAACCGGGCAGGGCGCTCCCGAGGTCTACGGGGCCCGACCCCAAACCCTCTTCCCGCTGGGCCATGCCACGGAGAGGGGGGAAAAAATGACCTGGCCCAGGCTAGGGAAACAGAGCTGGCAAAGTTCTTTAGCCAAGGAAAGCAAGATGATGCAGTTTGAGTTTTCTCTCTCTCTCCTCCCCCTCCCCCCCACACCATGCGGGTTAGCCGCCCCAGGCCATGTGGCTTGGAGAGACCTTACCCAGTTGCTGCGGAGGGGAGGAGAGCGGTGTCTTTCCTCTGTGAGCCGGAAGCCTAAAAGAGGGACTCTTCAGGTGCTTTCTTGGTTTTATGAGTTTTTTTAGGTAGGTGGAGTTTATGCTGTCTACCTCATTTCCGACTCCACCTCCTCTTCCTACACCGGGAATTTTTAACAGCAATTACCCCATGACACCCCGACGCTATCAATCCCTTTCCTCCTCCTGGCCGGAGGCAGGGACCCTCTATTCCTGTTCCTGGTCAGAGTATTCACTGACTGACCTTTGTGATGCCAAATCAGAAGTTCCCTCCTCAGGACTGTAGGAAACAGTTTTAGTTTTCTTATATCTGGGAAATCGTTGATTGTCTTCTGGTCTCTCTGCGGCAACTACACTGACAGTCTTCTTGGGTGGCCCCTTCTTAACAGGTCTCTTCCCCCTCAGTTCTCGGACCCGGGTGCTCAGCTTAGAGTTGGGTTCACCATCCCATTTCCTCATGTCCTCTCCATGCTCACACAGAAAAAAACAGAGCTCATTATGTGGCCTGTTCTTGGGGATACCTTTCCCTCTGACTGGGGTTGGGGAGGAGCGATCTCTTGGGCTGCCTCTAAAAGTTGGGGTGGTGGCTCGCAGGGATGAGGGAGCACCCAGAGTTTCTTCTACATTTCGGAGCCAGGCGGACGCCAACTCTACAGTTGGTGTATCCATTTGCGGATAATGAAGTGCTGCCAAGCTGCTGGAATATGATGCCAGGGTGCCTTGAACCACCTTCCTCCACATGGCGAGTGTACAAGAGACATCCTCTGGATCTATGCTGACGCTATCATCCTTTAGATCACTATAGACAATTTCCAGCACTGCTAATTCTCTCAAGTACTGGATACCTTCATCCACATTGGTCCACTTCCCTGGGGACTTTACAAGATCTTCCTTAAAAGGATATCTTGCCTTCACACTTGAGAGAAGCCGTCTCCAGAGGCTACAAGTTGCTGCTTTCTTTGCAAGTCCTCTTTCAATTTCCCGATCCCTAGCAAGGGATCCCAGCTGTTGGGCTTCATGACCTTCTAACTGCTGACTATCGGCCCCATTATCCCAGCATCGCAGCAGCCATGCAGGGATCCTCTCACCTGACTGGCAGCTGTAATCCTTTCGCAAGTCTCGAAGTTCGGATGGGGTCAGGGACCGAGTAACTTCGGTCTCCTGTTTAATCTGCCTCACTCCCTTCGATTCCTTTGCTGAAGGACCTGCCTCTTGATCTAGCCCCACCTCTTCTTCCTCTTCTTCTTCTTCTCTTACTAATCGGCCTGAAACTTGTCTTGTCCATTTTTTTTTTTTCCCACTCCTGGGCCAATTACTGTAGTTGTTGTGGTTTGGGTTCCTATCTCAGACATAGTTGTTATGGTTTGTATCCCTGCCTCAGCCACAGCTGTAGTTTGTGTTCCTGTCTCAGCTATAGTGTCCTCAGACACAGTTTGAGTTCCTGCCTCAACCACAGTCCTCTGAGAATATTGAACAGAGGCCCGGTAAGCCCAGGCCAGCCCCCAGTACAGGGCGAGAAGCTGCTCGCATTCCTGGGAGTAAACGACGCACCCTTCTGTCAGCCGACGGGCCAGTTTGTTAGGGTTATTTACCTCTTCAGGAGTAAACTCCCAGGCAACAGGAGGTGATAACTGCCCTAGGAACCTGCCCAAATCCCTCCATACACCTTTCCACCCAGGAACTGGGTACCTCAGGGCAGATTTTAACAGCTCCTCACCCAAGGGTCGTTTCCTTCTGTACCAGGGAGATGACAATTTCCATGAATTCCATAAGGTAACAACAGTGTTAGCTAATATTATTAATAATATCAGGAAGCTTATATAAGGGTTGGCAATAATTACGGGAGCCTGCAGTAAAAGATCATCCATACTCAAATTCACCCTGGGCAGAGAGGAGGAGTTATATTCATTCACAGTCATTGTTTGTTTCAACATGTTCCCAAACATAGCAAAACAAAGATAAGTATTGTGGCAGCCGAAGGCCGTATGCCATGCAGAGGCTTACAAGCTTACTACTTGAGAGCTGCTAATGGTAATTACTAGAGCATGCTATATATATTTATATATATATATGTAAAACTGCCATTATTTCGCCCCACGTTCGGGCGCCAAAAGAGACTGTCGTGGGTTGACCCCGGCCAGGGGACAGGTGCCCACTCAGTCACCCTATCACTCCCTCTCCCGCTGGGAGAGGGGAGAAAATAATATGGAAAAACTACCAGGGTAGGATAAGACAGTTTTATTGCAGCGGGGGGAAAAAAAATAGAACAAGCAAGCCGAGAGTTGCACGTTCGGACACTTTATGGGAAGCAGGGCTTCAGCATGCGTGATGTTTGTTCAAGAAGGCGAACATGGACGAGTCCTGAGTGCCTCCTCCTCCTCCTCCTCCTCCTCTCTTCCTTCCCTTATATATCTGAGCTGATGTCATATGGTATGGAATATCCCTTTGGCTGACTGGGGTCAGCTGGCCTGCTTGTGTCCCCTCCCAGGATCTTGCCCACCCCCATCCCCTTCAGTGGGGGAAGGAATGTCAGAGGGACAGCACTGCTTGGCAGTAGCCAAAACACTGGTCTGTTATCAACACCAGCTACCAATGCAAAGCACAGCACTGTAAGGGCTGTGAGCTTTACTCCAGTCAGAGCCAATACAACAGGGTATATTATAGCCGAGTTTATGAACATGTTTTTACCAGAGAATTTTCAGCCTCAAGGCGCTCCTCATCTCTTCTTTTTCTAAATATTAGCTTTGCTACGTTCATTAACTTGAAGTCTTTATGTTGTACCTGTTTTAAGTGTCTTCATTCCTTTTCTTTCTGTTTGGGGGGAAAACAGATGTTTTCAAGTTTCATCCTGATATTGAAAGAAAACACTTAATTTGTCTTTTGGCCAGGCTATGGTCACATGACCTCCACCCGCATTGTTCAAGTGTAGTATGCTCAGCATTTGAGATGCGGGAGAGGAGTTCGTCTGTGCTGTTCTCCATCCAAGCTGTGTCTCAGCTGCAGGGGGTTGGTGCGGCCGTGTCCAAACTATAGGGGGTCGCCCGAGCTCTCTCTCGTACCCTCTTCCTGCCTCGCTGCACCGCAGGGAAAATGACCCGGCCCAGGCTAGGCGGGGCGGAGTCAGTAAGGCTCCTTGGCTGGGGGCAGCAGGATGAAGCCTCTCTCAGCTTGGGCGGAGCCGATTTGGGTCCCTCTCGCATGGAGCCACCGTGAGAATCTGAAAGACTGGCCCGGGCTCCCCCTCCCCTCCCCCTCCGCCCTATCCCGGCTGGCAGCCCCAGGCCATGTGGCCTGAGGAGACTTCACCAGACTGCGCTGAGGGGAGAGAAAGCAAGTCTTTCCTCAGCAAACCGGGAATTAAAAAGAGAACTTCTCCAGGTTCTCTCCTGGTTTTATAAGTTCTGGAGGCGGAAACTGTAATACCTTCTTTTGGATACCTCATTTTCGGCTCCACCTCCTTTCTTCTGTACTGGGAGTTTTTGACTATGGTTACCCCACGACAACCACTCACTTTAATCCATTCTGGTTGTTCTGTGTGGCATTGAGCCAGTCACATACATCCAGAAACACCAAGTCACACCAGTGCCGCTGACACTTACACAAGCTTCCTTTATGCTCAATAATAGTCCAAGAGTGTGAGCCACAAAACTTTTAGGTAAGCCCTCAGAAGTTCAAATATCAGTTGCTAAGTTTCCCAAGCTACTGCAGTCCAGTCCTACTCTAGCAGGCACTCATCCCAAATCACCAAAGTCCCTTTGATTAGGAGGGCATAAAATCCATGTCTTCTTGTTCTTATCTGCGAAACTGTCTCTTGAGACTCCAGAAGCAAAATGCTTTTCTGACATAGATAGTTTATTTTGGAGGGCCTTTGTGTCCTTACCATGAGCCTGGAGAAAGAAAGTTGGAGTTGGAGTCTATCTAAACCTTTCTTTTTTAGTATTTCCCGATAGCTATCTTAGGTAGTTTCCAAGATACACTGTTCAGTATACTGAACTATTTTCAGTCCTGTTTGGAGATGCTTGACTTCCCCATACATTGCTTAGGTATTTCTGGGCAGCAAATTTCTGTCTGAGATCCAGGCACCTTACAAGAGCCTTGGAACTTTCAGCATTGCAACACCTAAGTCCATTTCCATATAGTTGTCTCAGTTCCCATCTGTTGGTGGGAACAACAGTACTTATATTGGAGGAGTAGTGTCAGACGGTTAAAAAAAGGATATCTGGTTTTCAGATGCTGTAGCAAAGAAAGCCATATGAAGGAAATGAAGCAACAGTTGGGTAGGACTTGTAATAGATTATCCTAAATCCTGATCAATTTTGTTCAGCCATACTGTCTCCTAGGGGGGACATAAACATCACAGAAGAATAATACACGCTCAAAAATCCCATTTGTCTGAGTTGCATACCCCTGTGTGCCTTTTCTGAGCATAAAGTTTTGAAGTTCAAAGTTCTGATGCTCTGACTGGGCTGTTACACTGGGGAGGACAGGGGCACTTAGCACTCAACTTTGGAACATGTGGAAAGCGCTGCATTCTGGGCTGAATATTCTCTATTGACACTTAAGGGCTTTCACTCATGCTTTTTTATGTCTACCATTTTTGGGTCCATTCATTTTGCATCCTTCAGTTTGTCAAACTGAAACAAGGCAAAGAGATTCCCATATGAGTTAGAGAGCCAGGTAAGGATTGCGGCTATGCACAAATCACTCCCTACAAATATTTTGCTCCTACTGCCTAAACTTATTGCAGTCTTCCAAATGACCAGTCAGAGCTGCAATCTGGGGTGCAGGGGACAGGTGTGACAGAGAGGACAGTAACAAGAGAGCCACTGGCCACTGTTCTCAGCAAATGTGCATCCCCCAAAGAAAATGCCAATAATCAAAAATATCTGGTTATCATATACAGCATGCATAAATGCATAAAAATTAAGGTTACTTAATCTCATTTCAGACATTGTATTTCAAAGTGCTATTTATTAACTGTAATGCAAATAGTACACCTTAGAGAGGTAAAATGAGAATTACAGAACATTATAAGTAAAATCTCATGTTCCTTATTAAAACTTTCTTCCCATAACTTTAAATTTTTGGGCTAGTATCTTCCTCAATGTATTTGCTTAATAATTCTTCTTATAATGACCAGACTCTGAAAATGTGTCTAAAATAAAATTACTTAGGCCATCAGAGATCAGCTATCAATACTTAACTGTCAGACTGGCAAGTCTCAGGCTGAGCAGAGTTCCATGAAGATTTTTTGTGAGTTCATTCAATATTTTATTTAAAGTTCTGGAAGTGGGAATTGGAATTTGCTATTAAATCTGCAGAAAAATTCAGGTGCACAAGCACTTCAGAGTAGAGGTTTAGAATACCACATTATAATAATAAATTCAGAATACGTTCTTGAAAAACAGGAGGCTGCTAAACAGAGAGAAGTCGAAAATATTATTTGTGCATAGGAATAACTGATAGCACAAAATCAAGACAGAAAAAGAATCACAGAACTCTCAGGAAAAAGATTTTTAGCAAGATACAGAAATGCGAAGCAGGGTAGATCCTATTTAACATTTTGTCTTAGGTTACAATGGTATGTATTCTATCACCATCTTCATGGGATGTTGGGGCCGGGCGTGGCAGTGTTCCTGATGGCTGCAGAATGGTTTGCTAATGGGCCAGTCGTTGGGGCCGGATAGAGCACTTTACTCACCCCCAACATTGCAGATAGTGGCTCATCATCCCATTGTGAGATGCCCCGCCCAGGGGGAGGAACCAATGTATCCCGATCTGCATATAAACTGAGATTTGAAGCACCACAGGCAGCTTTTTCCACGGGATTCCCAGAGGAAGACTAGACCCTTCTACACCACCACTGGACCTTCAGAGGAGAACTACACCTTTCACAGGATCATTGCTTCAACAGAATCACATTTATCACTCCCAGAGGACTGCAACCACCTTCTAAGTAGACTACTACCAACACCCTGACCGACAGGGTGTCAGGTTGTATTCTGACTCTGTCAGTGTTTAGTTTGTATTATTACATTTTTCCTATTAAATTGTAGTTCTGACTTTGAGCCTCTCACTGATTTGCTTTGAAACTACCACATTTTTTGGCGCCCAAACGTGAGGCAAAGCTCTGAGGAAAGTCAGAATTACAATTTTGTGTTCTAGAAGCCACGTATTCACCATGATACTCAACATACTTACATGTGTCCTGTACCTTGCTCTATATATATTTCCACACATGGGGAACTACCTGCCTGTAGTAATGCTCCTGTGTAGGCCGGGGTATCGTATAAAAATTGCTTTATTAGTTTACTATGTCTATTGCATGGTAACCTCCGAAGCAATGAACACCATTTGGAATATATACTCAATTTTGTTTGCTTGTCCTAGTGCGGGCTGCTACATCTGGGGCCTCCTCAACAATCGCACCCAGCCCCTAAGGGAAAGAGCGGAGAATAGTTTTTTTCAGCCTTTCAGACCTGACACAACAGTTTTTGAAAATATTGAGTTCCCTTTGGATGTCAAAGATGGTATAATCTTGCTGTTAGTTCTGTTTTCTTTTCTGTCTATGACCTGCACTGTGTACACCATGCTTAGAGTCAGAACAATGCTCGATGCGGCACAGTATCCTCAAGATGAGGACAAGAAAAGCAGCAGAACAACAGGCACCATATCTAAACAAACTGTCATGGAGGAAAAAGAGACCGAAAGAAACGACAGTGTCCACACAAGCCATCACCAAGCCAGAACAGCCTAAGCCAGTAGCAGTTGCCCCCCTTCAGAAAAAGAAAACCAGGAGCAAATCAGCCTGCACAGCGACCGATGAGGAGGAGGCTGGACCTTCGCACCAAGCAGAAGAGACGGAGCCAGAGATCATCACTCGCTCTTTATCCCTGGGAGAGCTGCGTGACCTACGGAGAGAGTTCACCCACCAGACAAATGAATCCATCCTGACCTGACTTCTTTGCATCTGGGACGCTGCAGCCAATGACACCATGCTAGATGGAAGTGAGGCCAGGCAACTTGGATCCCTGACCCAGGATGTGGTCATTGACCAGAGGATCGAGAAAACCCAAGAAACTCTCAGCCTCTGGCGGCGACTGCTGGCAAGCATAAGGGACAGATACCTTTGTAAAGAAGACCTCCAGGTGCACCAAAGAAAATGGAGCACAATGGAACAAGGTATCCGATGCCTGAGAGAATTGGCCGTGCTGGAGATCATTTTCTCAGAAGATGAGAGATTCCCTAAGAACCCAGATGATGTCCAATGCACGTCACAGATGTGGTTGAGATTCACACGGCTCAGACCAGAGATATACTCCCGTTACCTAGCAACACTGCACTGGAGGGAAGGAGCGGACAAAGTGAGAGTACTGGTCAACAAACTAAGAATTTATGAGGACACTGTCACTGCCCCGTTACGCACCCATGTCTCATCAGTGGAAACAAAGCTGGCTGAGCACATCCCGAGCTTGGAAGAGAAACTCAGAAAGGAGCTGAAGCAAGAAATTCACCACATCTCGCCGGAACCAACAAAGGCCTCTGCTATTAGGAGCCAACATTCCCCAGCCAGAGAAAGAAGATACACTCCACGAGGTAACCTCTGGTTTTTCCTTCAAGAGCATGGAGAAGTCATGAGAAAGTGGGACAGAAAACCCACCTCTTCCTTAGCAGCCCGAGTACGTGAACTGAAAAGAGGAACAACTACCACAAGGAGCCAACCTAGAGTCAGTGCTGCTCCGGTCTCTTGTGAACAGAACTCAGAACAGTATAGGAATGATGATATGACCGATCCTCTTGAAGAGACCTCAAGAACATATTTACAGGAAGAGAGCAACATGTACCACGATCAAGAATAGAGGGGCCCTGCCTCTAGCCAGGTAGAGGAAAGGGACAACCGGATCTATTGGACTGTGTGGATCCGATGGCCTGGCACATCTGACCCACAAAGATACACAGCTTTAGTTGACACTGGCGCTCAATGTACCCTGATGCCATCAAAGTATGTGAGAACAGAATCTATTTCTATTTCTAGAGTGACAAGAGGATCCCAGCAGCTGACTGTATTGGAAGCTGAAGTGAGTTTAACTGGGAATGAGTGGCAGAAACACCCCATCGTGACCGGCCCAGAGGCCCCATGCATCCTGGGCATAGACTATCTTAGAAATGGGTATTTCAAAGACCCAAAAGGACATCATTGGGCTTTCGGGATAGCCACAGTAGAAACAGAAGACATCCAACAGCTAAATACCTTGCCTGGTCTCTCAGATGACCCCTCTGCTGTGGGACTGCTAGAAGTTGAAGAACAGCAGGTACCAATCGCCACGGCGACAGTGCACTGACGGCAGTACCGCACAGACAGAGACTCTATGGTTCCCATCCATGAGATGATTCGTAAACTGGAGAGCCAAGGGGTGGTCAGCAAAGCTCATTCACCCTTTAACAGCCCTATATGGCCAGTGCGCAAGTCCAGTGGAGAATGGAGACTGACAGTGGATTATCGTGGCCTGAATGAGGTCACACCACCACTGAGTGCTGCTGTGCCAGACATGTTGGAACTTCAGTATGAACTGGAATCCAAGGCAGCAAAGTGGTACGTGACCATCGATATTGCCAATGCCTTTTTCTCCATTCCTCTGGCAGTAGAATGCGGGCCTCAGTTTGCTTTCACCTGGAGGGGCATGCAATACACCTGGAACAGACTCCCCCAGGGGTGGAAGCACAGCCCCACCATCTGCCATGGCCTGATCCAGGCTGCACTGGAAAAGGGTGAGGCTCCAGAACATTTGCAGTACATCGACGACATTATCATATGGGGAAACACAGCAGAGGAAGTCTTGGAGAAAGGAAAGAAGATAATCCAGATTCTCCTAAGAGCTGGTTTTGCCATCAAGCGAAGTAAGGTTAAGGAACCCGCTCAAGAAATCCAGTTTTTAGGAGTCAAGTGGCAAGATGGACGTCGCCAGATCCCGACAGAAGTAGTCAACAAGATCACTGCTATGTCCCCACCTATGAACAAGAAGGAAACCCAGGCTTTTCTAGGAGCTGTCGGGTTTTGGAGAATGCATATCCCAGAATACAGCACCATTGTAAGCCCTCTTTACCTCGTGACACGAAAAAGAAATGATTTCCAGTGGGGTCCTGAGCAACAACAAGCATTCGAACAAATTAAACAAGAGATTGCCCACGCAGTAGCCCTTGGGCCAGTCAGAACAAGACAGGATGTGAAAAATGCGCTCTACACTGCAGCCGGGGAGAATGGTCCATCCTGGAGCCTGTGGCAGAAGGGACCTGAAGAGACTCGAGGACGACCACTTAGGTTCTGGAGTCGGGATACAAAGGATCTGAGGCCAGCTATACCCCAACCGCGAATTAGATTCTTGCAGCTTATGAAGGAGTTCGAGCTGCCTCGGAAGTAATTGGCACCGAAGCACAGCTGTTTCTGGCACCCCGACTACCAGTGCTGTGTTGGATGTTCAAGGGAAGGGTTCCTTCCACACACCATGCTACTCACGCCAGGTGGAGCAAGTGGATTGCGCTGATCACACAGCGAGCCCGGTGTTGAAGGTTGGATCTGGTTCTTTTCCTCAGGAATTTTTCTCCCATGGGTTGCTAGGACACAAATGACTAGGTACTTAAGAGAAACAAAGCACAAGGCTAGAGCCTTTCTCCTTGGCAGGGTGGGGCAGAATTGCCCCTCACGGAAGCAGAGCCTGGTAAGGCGAGATTTGGAGAGACTGAAAAGCAAGGGCAGGGGGGAGGTCACACTCTCTTGCTCGGGACCCTCGGAGCTGGACGGTCGGAGCTGCTGTCTGCTGAACCCACGGCCCCTGAGAAGCCAGCGCGGAGCTGCCGGTCTGTCTGCTGTGAGTCTCTGCCCTCTGCCCCATCCGAAGCCGACCTGCCTGCCACCAGCCCGCTCCGAGTTTCTCCGCTACATTGTAGCGGGGCTTCCCCTGCACATCGAGACCTCTTACCGTCCCAGCTCCCTGTGTCCGGGGATCCTGCTGTGGCACCGACACCAGCTGCTCCCCCCCCCCGCCCCCCCACCGAGGGTCTGTGGAGCAAGGGCTCTCTTCTATCCCTCCGTGCCTCGGGCAGCCGCCATTGCCGTGTGCTACCTGAGCTCACGCCAGAGCGCCCCCTGCAGACCGGGGAATACCTGGCACCAGAGCGCCCTGAGGCTGTGAACTGGACTGCCCAATGGAAAAAGGGTGCTGAAGCCGAGCAGGCTGCCACTGGGTTCTGGTTCTGTTTGTTGGTCAACGTTATAGTTGTTGTTATTTGTTATCCTTGTTTTAGATAGTAGTAAAGAACTGTTATTCCTATTTCCATATCTTTGCCTGAGAGCCTCTTAATTTCAAATTTATAATAATTCGGAGGGAGAGGAGTTACAGTTTCCCATTCCAAGGGAGGCTCCTGCCTTCCTTAACAGACACCTGTCCTTCAAACCAGGACAGATTTTGGCGCCCAACGGTGGGGCACGAGGGCATCGAGGGGAAGAAGGATAACAGTTCTTGTGTGCTGGATATAGGAACCTCATTAGGTTGCACCATGTGGTCACAGCTGTTTCTCTCCCATTTGCAGCCCCATATCTAAACATGGGCCCTATAACTAAGGCTACAGTGACTGTTATACAGTTTGTGTCATGGGTAAATAAGGTGAGGAATTCATGGATTTTCAACTTCCTCTGGAAGGCAGGCATGTGGATTCACAGCTACCACACACTAATGACATGTTTTCAGGGTTACTTTAATAATGGTACCTACTGCGAGGAAGTGACACCAAAAGAAATGTTCTCACAACCCTTCACCCAGCTCTTTGGGCGTATCCCGCCAATCTTTGAGGGGTTCGAATCTTCTCTAAATGCTAATGATACCATACAGTGGCTGGTGTTGCTGATAGGCCTGCTCTATTTAGCATTCAAGGATAAAGGGGGTCTGACTTGGATAGCCACTCTGACATCTACCCCAGACAATAGGGATGGGGCCCCAGAACCTGACATGGCCCCAAAGACTAGGGATGCTGCCACAGAAACTGATCTGGCCCCGGAAACTAGGGATGCTGCCACAGAACCTGACACGGCCCCAGAGACTAGGGATGTGGCCACAGAACCTGACACGGCCCCAGAGACTAGGGACACCATCCCAGAACCTGACATTGCCCCAGACACTAGGGATGTTGCTACAGAGTCTGACCCGGCCCCACAACCCACCTCAGAAACAACCCACCCGGATTGGGTGGGAGTCCTGGTGAAAGAGATATGCGAGATGGGCCAAGTGCTGAAGGAATACACTTGCCCAGCTGGTGGGAAACCCTTCCCCTACCCCAAAGAGGGAGAGTCTAATGGGGCAGCAGAGGAACCCAGGGATGTTATAACCACTCAGGCTCCAGTCAGATCAGAGGGGCAGCCACAGCCAGTAGCAGTTGCCCCTGTAGAAAAGAGGAAGACTAAAGTCAAACCAGAGCAGCCAGTGAGTAATGATGGGGAAGCAGGACCCTCTCAACCAGTAGGGAGGCCAAGGATTGAAATCACTACCGAGTCCCTGGAGTATGACAGTCTCCGTAATCTACGAAAAGACATTGTGCGACGGGGTCGTGAGCCTTTTACAACCTGGTTACTTCGGGTCTGGGACCTTATGGGTATGGGCGTGCAGCTGGATAGTATTGAGGCAAGGCAGCTGGGACCCTTGTCCCATGACTCAGGGGTTGATCAGGTATTCGGAAGAGATGACGGGCCCCTGTCTCTCTGGGAACGGCTTTTAATAAGTGTAAGAGAGAGGTTTGTCAACAGGGAGAGAATGCAGGAGTACCATCATAGAAGACCATTGAAGACTCTTGAGGAGAGAATCCAACAGCTGAGGGAGGTGGCAGTATTGGAGGTACTCTTTGGGAGGGATGGACAACATGATAATGACCCCGACAAGGTCAAGTGTACAGGGCAAATGTTGTGGAATCTGGCAAAGCTAGGGCCCTCCCAATACACCATCTTCATTGCAACAATTAATGCTGATAACAACCAAGAGACAGTGGGCTTCATAGCCACCAAACTCAGGAATTATGATAGTATGATCAGTGGCCCAATGCAGGCTCAGGTCTCTGCTGTGGTCAAAGACCTCAGAGAAGAGATGATGAGGGAGGTGAGGGAGGAGATGAGGATGATGAGTGCGGCACCAGTGCGAGTCACAAGCCCCAAAGTCAGAGCCCAGCGCCCCCCAGCCAGGGAGAGAGGGTACACCCCACGATCTGAGCTGTAGTTCTTCCTGTGTGATCACGGAGAAGACATGAGGAAGTGGGATAGAAAACCCACTGCTACCCTAGCAGCACGGGTACAGCAACTCAAGAAAGGAAATACTAACCGAGGCGGGGGGTCTACTAAAGTGAAGGTAGCCTCAGCCTCCTGTGACCGAGATGCCAGATATTACAGAAGAGAAGACGATCTCTTAGATCCCCTCGAGGGGACCTCTACCATGTACGCCCAAGAAAGGAATGATAACCAGAGCTAGAGGGGCCCTGCCTCTAGCCAGGAAGAGGCACGGGAAAACCGGGTCTTTTGGACAGTGTGGATCCGATGGCCTGGCACATCAGAACCAAAAAAATATGAAGCGTTAGTTGATACTGGTGCGCAGTGTACCTTAATTCCATCGAGACATGTGGGGGCAGAACCTGTTTCTATTGCCGGGGTGACAGGGGGATCACAGCAATTAACTTTGTTGGAAGCCGAGGTGAGCCTGACCGGGAAGGAGTGGCAGAAACACCCCATTGTGACTGGTCCAGAGGCCCCATGTATTCTGGGCATAGACTTCCTCCGGAATGGATATTACAAAGACCCAAAGGGACTCAGGTGGGCTTTCGGAATAGCGGCTGTGGAGGCAGAGGGCATCAGGCAACTGAACACCTTGCCTGGGCTATCGGAAAATCCAAATGCAGTGGGACTCCTGAGAGTAAAAGAGCAACAAGTGCCAATTGCCACCTCGACAGTACACCACCAGCAGTACCGGACAAATCGAGACGCCGTGATCCCCATCCACAAGATGATCCGCGACCTGGAAAGCCAAGGAGTGGTTAGTAAAGCCCACTCACCCTTCAACAGCCCCATCTGGCCTGTGCGCAAGTCTGACGGGGAATGGAGATTGACTGTGGACTATCGTGGCCTGAATGAAGTGACTCCACCATTGAGTGCTGCCGTGCCAGACATGCTGGAGCTCCAGTACGAGCTGGAGTCCAAGGCAGCAAATTGGTATGCCACCATTGACATCGCCAATGCGTTTTTCTCCATCCCTCTGGCAGCGGAGTGCAGGCCTCAGTTCGCCTTCACCTGGAGGGGTGTGCAATATACCTGGAATCGGCTACCCCAGGGGTGGAGGCACAGCCCCACGATCTGCCATGGACTGATCCAGGCTGCACTGGAAAAGGTTGAGGCTCCAGAGCATCTCCAATACATCGATGACATCATTGTGTGGGGGAACACGGCAGCAGAAGTATTTGAGAAAGGAGAGAAGATCATCATGATCCTCCTGGAAGCCGGTTTTGCCATCAAGAAAAGCAAAGTCAAGGGACCTGCTCAAGAGATCCAGTTCCTGGGGGTAAAATGGCAAGATGGACGGCGCCAGATTCCCACGGACGTCATCAATAAGATCACTGCGATGTCTCCGCCAACTAACAAAAAAGAAACTCAAGCTTTCCTAGGGGCCATAGGTTTTTGGAGGATGCACATTCCAGAGTACAGCCAGATTGTGAGCCCTCTCTACCTGGTCACCCGCAAAAAGAACGATTTTCACTGGGGCCCTGAACAGCAACAAGCATTTGCCCAGATCAAGCAGCAGATCGCTCATGCAGTAGCGCTTGGCCCAGTAAGGACGGGACCAGAGGTGAGGAATGTGCTTTACTCTGCAGCCGGGAACAAGGGCTTGTCCTGGAGCCTTTGGCAGAAGGTGCCTGGAGAGACTCGAGGCCGACCGCGGGAATTCTGGAGCCGGAGTTACAGAGAGTCTGAAGCCAACTACACCCCCACAGAGAAGGAAATCTTGGCCGCCTATGAAGGAGTTCAAGCCACCTCAGAGGTAATTGGCACTGAAGCACAACTCCTCCTGGCACCTCGACTACCAGTGCTGGGGTGGATGTTTAAAGGAAAGGCTCCCTCTACCCACCACGCCACCGATGCCACATGGAGTAAGTGGATCGCACTTATCACACAGCGCGCCCGCATTGGAAATCCGAACCGCCCTGGGATCCTAGAAATAATTACGAACTAGCCAGAAGGTGAGAGTTTTGGTCTCACTGATAAAGAGGAGCAAGAACAAGTGACCCGGGCTGAGGAAGCTCCACCATATAATCAACTGCTAGATGAAGAAAAGTGCTACGCCCTTTTCACTGATGGTTCCTGTCGCATCATAGGGATGAACCGGAAGTGGAAAGCAGCTGAGTGGAG
The DNA here is from genome assembly GCA_034509425.1 of Eopsaltria australis. Taxonomy (NCBI): domain Eukaryota; kingdom Metazoa; phylum Chordata; class Aves; order Passeriformes; family Petroicidae; genus Eopsaltria; species Eopsaltria australis. The sequence goes on from JAVTVJ010002416.1 coordinate 17,364, forward strand.
CCCCACACGACAAGTTGCAGAAGCCACTGAAGGAGAAGGTGGGTCGAGCCAATTTGCTGAACTCAAAGCTGTTCAGCTGGCCCTGGACATTGCTGAGAGAGAGAAGTGGCCAAAGCTCTATCTCTACACTAATTCGTGGATGGTAGCCAATGCTCTATGGGGTTGGCTGGAAAGGTGGAAAAAGGCCAACTGGCAGCGTAGAGGAAAGCCAATCTGGGCGGCTGATGAATGGAAAGACATTGCCACTCGGGTAGAGAAGCTACCCGTAAAGGTCCGCCATGTAGACGCCCATGTCCCTAAGAGCCGAGCTAATGAAGAACACCAGAACAACAAGCAGGTAGATCACGCCGCAAAGATAGAGGTGGCACAGATAGATTTAGACTGGCAACACAAAGGGGAGTTGTTCCTAGCCCGATGGGCCCATGATGCCTCAGGCCACCAGGGCAGAGATGACACCTATAAGTGGGCACGAGACCTTGGGGTGGACCTAACCATGGACAGTATCTCCCAGGTGATCCATGATTGTGAGACGTGCGCCACGATCAAACAGGCCAAGCGGGTGAAGCCTCTATGGTATGGTGGACGGTGGTCCAAATACAAGTATGGAGAGGCTTGGCAGATTGATTACATCACACTGCCCCAGACCCGCCAAGGCAAGCGCTAGGTTCTCACAATGGTAGAAGCCACCACAGGATGGCTGGAGACCTACCCTGTGCCTCATGCCACTGCCCGGAACACCATCCTGGGCCTCGAAAAACAGGTTCTTTGGAGACATGGTACCCCCGAGAGAATTGAATCCGACAATGGGGCTCACTTCAAAAATAGCCTTATAAACACCTGGGCTAGGGAACATGGCATCGAGTGGGTGTACCATATCCCTTATCATGCACCAGCAGCTGGGAAAGTTGAACGGTACAATGGCCTGCTCAAAACCACCTTGAAAGCACTGGGTGGGGGGACGTTCAAGAACTGGGAGACTAATTTGGCAAAGGCCACATGGTCAGTGAACACCCGAGGTTCCTCCAACCGGGCCGGGCCTGCCCACTCTGACCCCTTGCGAACAACAGATGGAGATAAAGTTCCAGTAGTACACATGAGAGGTATGCTGGGAAAGACTGTTTGGGTAAACTCTGCCTCAAGTAAAGACAGTCCCATCCGGGGGGTTGTCTTTGCTCGGGGACCAGGCTGCACCTGGTGGGTGATGCAAAGGGATGGAGAGACCCGATGCATACCTCAAGGAGATCTTGTTTTAGGGTGAACTACTCATGACACTGCGCTTGTATCTGTATCTGCATGTATGTATATACCTCGAAAGTTTAAATTTGATGTAAGGTGTTTGCATGGGAAAAAATTCGGGGTGGAGAATGTTGAAGGTTGGATCTAGTTCTTTTCCTCAGGAATTTTTCTCCCATGGGTTGCTAAGACACAAATGACTGGGTACTTAAGAGAAACAAAGCACAAGGCTGTAGCCTTTCTCCTTGGCAGGGTGGGGTAGAATTGCCCCTCATGGAAGCCGGGCTGACAACGCGAGATTTGGAGAGACTGAAAAGCAAGGGCAGGGGAGGTCACGCCCTCTTGCTCGGGACCCTCAGAGCTGGACGGTCGGAGCTGCTGTCTGCTGAACCCACGGCCCCCTGAGAAGCCAGCGCGGAGCTGCCGGTCTGTCTGCTGTGAGTCTCTGCCCTCTGCCCCATCGGGAGCCGACCTGCCTGCCACCAGCCCGCTCTGAGTTTTCTCCGCTACATTGTAGCGGGGTTTTTCCCTGCACATGGAGACCCCTTACCGTCCCAGCTCCCTGTGTCCGGGGATCCTGCTGCGGCACCGACACCAGCTGCCCCTCCCGAGGGTCTGTGGAGCAAGGGCTCTCCTCCATCCCTCCGTGCTTCGGGCAGTCGCCATTGCCGTGTGCTACCTGAGCTCACGCCAGAGCGCCCCTGCAGCCACGGGGGAATCACCGCACCCAGAGCGCCCCTGCAGGCTGTGACTGGAACTGCACCAAAGGGAAAAGGTGCCTGAAGCCGAGCAGGCTGCCACTGGGTTTCTGGTTCTGTTTGCTGGTCAACGTTATAGTTGTTGTTATTTGTTATCCTTGTTTTAGATAGTAGTAAAGAACTGTTATTCCTATTTCCATATCTTTGCCTGAGAGCCTCTTGATTTCAAATTTATAATAATTCTGAGGGAGAGGGGTTACAGTTTCCCATTCCAAGGGAGGCTCCTGCCTTCCTTAACAGACACCTGTCCTTCAAACCAGGACACCCGGATAGGAAACCCTAATCGCCCTGGGATTCTGGAAATTATAACAAACTGGCCTGAAGGTGAGACTTTTGGATTATCTTCTGAAGAAGAGGAGGGGCAAGTGACACGTGCAGAGGAAGCCCCACCATATAACGAGCTACCGGAGAGTGAAAGACGATATGCCCTCTTCACTGATGGTTCCTGCCAAATTGTGGGCGCTAACTGGAAATGGAAAGCTGCTGTATGGAGCCCCACACGACGAGTTGCACAAGCTACTGAGGGAGAAGGTGGATCGAGTCTGGTCGCAGAGCTTAAAGCCGTCCAGCTGGCTTTAGATATTGCTGAGAGAGAGAAGTAGCCTCAGCTCTATCTCTACACTGACTCCTGGATGGTGTTGGGAAATGGCCATTTCTGGCTGCACAGACATAAGGTATAAGTGAGCAATCCAGACTCCATAGACAAGTGTTAGGCCTCTGCTCAAGGCTGTTCTCAAAACAACTGTGGGAAAGGGAGACATGAGAGCTGTAAACAAAGTGCAGGTGTCTAGAGATTAGCTTGGCAGAAGAAACTGTTGATGTTATTGCCTTCTGATACCAGTTTGTGTGTTAATTAGATTAGAGAAAGATCCCGTGTGAATCTTCTGTAAGTGAATAATATTTTGAGCACGTAAGGTAGTATAAGTATGTGCACTGTCTGACAATAAACGAGCTTGATTTATGAATCACATTGGATCGTCGTCTTGCTCCTCTCGCCGACAAATGGTGACCTCGACGTGCGGGACGAAGACGCACGGGACCGGACCGGCGGGATCGGGAAAGCACCGGTAGCAGCGACCGGGGAGCGAAGATCTATACCCTTTGCGCGACGAAGGGGGGATCCGATCGCTTGGACCTCGGAGAGGGGTCCGCCGCCCGAGAACGGCTATACTCGGAAAGGCTGCGTGGCGATCGCGATCGGCGCATAGACGCGGCGCGGAAAGACGCGGAGGGGCCGGCGCGGAGGGACGCGGAGTCCACTGCGATCAGCCTGGAGAGGTTAACTAGCTGGACGGATATGGATTCGCAGGTAGCCGTAGATTTGTTAACACGCTTTTTGGAAAAGCGGGGAGGTAGCAAAGACACCTTAAAACAGGTGACAGGATTAGTTACGTTAGGAGTAGAAAAGGGTTGCTTCAGGGACCCTAATACGATCTTTGACCTGCCTGAATGGCGGAAATATGGTGATCAGTTGTTTGAGGGAATTCTAGACAGCAACAAGATAGGCGCGACACTCGGGAAGCCCTGGAGGGAGGTAACGACCTGTTTGCAAAGATACCAGGCAGAGAAAAAGGTTGCAGCCGTAACCACGGCAAAACTAGAAGGAATCACGGAAGGGAGCGGGGGGACTCCGGGAGGTGAGCGCCCTATCCCGGGAATGCTCGGCATTGGTAACGAAACGCCCAGCCTGCCGGCAGTAGGGAGGTGTGTGCTGCGGGGGGTGCACGGCTCCCCGCCCGAGCACGGCGTTGCCCCGGGGGCGGCCGCTGTTTGCGCGGAGCAATCGGCCGCCCCGGCGCCCGCGCCGCCGGAGCCGGAGGAGGGGTGTCCGCCCCTCCCCTGTGCACCGGCCGAACCACAGGAGGAAGATCAGCCGGCTTTGCCCCCCACCCCGGGCAATTCTATGCCTTCTCGCCCGGTGCGAGGAAGCAGTGTCCCTTCTCGGCAGGAGCAGCCGCCGGCGCGCCATCCGCCGCTCGCGCCCCCCCCCTCGCTGGGTGGAGGTGGAGGCGGGGGCGCTGCTCCGTTTCGCGCGGAGGAAGGGAGACGCAGAATTAGCTGGGCGAAGGTGGAACAGAAAGCTTTGGAAGAGGGAGATGAAAAACTAGCTCAGGACGTTAGAACTTTAAGCCGAGGAGAAGCGGCGTTTCCAGTGCTCTTTGAGTCCCTGCAGGATGACAGGGTATCTGCGGCTATCACAGCTGGGGTGCCGCAGTGGAGGCAAGGGGCACTGTTACGCCAGTGTGTTTTAGGAAATTGTAATCAGCAGACGCTGCCCGCAGACACCTCCATTCAGGTCATGTTAAAAAAGATGAGCCGAGTGCCGGTGGGAATGCAGACATTTATAGCAGAAATAGTCACCGCCATGGGAGACAAGAGGTGAAATGATAGCCCCTGCCAGACGCAGGCCCTTAGCACAGAGGCGGGAGGGTCGCGCCTAGGCAGAGAGCCCCGGTGCTTCAGGTCTGGGGAAGAGGACGGAAGGGATGGAGATAGATGAAGGACAGCTGACAGTCCAGGACCTCTCCTAACTTATAATCTCTGTGAGAGAATTGAACTGTGATAATTCCGCTATGCGGAATCTCCTAAAATGGACTTGAGACTGTAGATTAAACCTGAGAGCGAGAGTGGCCTTTCAAATACCCGGCTGAGAGACAATTAAAAAGGGCGCTGTGAGACATGTTCAGTGATAACCGGACAGCCGCCCCCGAGACTGTGAAAAAAGCTTTGCAATCGGACTCGCTTCTACAATCCGTCAGGGAAAAAGGGACAGAAAAGTGATGAAAGTGATGTACTGGAAAAATTTCTACATGTTTAAAAAGTTAGAGAGCTCGAGCCGCGAGCCTCCAACGGCGCCCCCCCCCATGCCACATCCCCCAGAATTGGGGGGAGATGGCCAGAAGGAGCAAAGTGCTGCCTGGGAACAGTGGCTGGACATCAGAGAACGGAGCCTCCAGCTCCTGACCATCATGGCTGACTGAATCCTTCTCGCTTTTCTGTTTATTCATCTCTATCTGAATCCGAGGAAGTTACTGCTCCTCAAAGTCGTTGAGAACTTTCCGGACCTCTCCTTTTTCTTCTTTAGCTGCAGATGCATCTCCTAGAACACTGCTTCCAGAGTTCCAGGGAAAGGTGTCGTCCCCCCCCCTTGCAGCAGTTTCGGATTTCTCCTCGCAGCGGTTTCGGATTTCTCCCCGCGGCCGCTGCAGTAAGCGGCGGCTCCTGCCCGGCGGCTCCTGCCCTCGGCTCCGGCGGCATCTCAGTGCGCCGGGGGTGGGAGGCTGTGGAGCCGGCAGCGGTGGTGACACGGCGCGGCAACAGCCACGGCTTTTCTGTGCGCCGGGCGGGCAGCGAGGAACCTCTTTTCCCAGCATCGACTACGTAACAACAGTTTTCCCTAGCCACAGGGACCGCGCGCAGCTCGCTTGCTGGCACCGGAAAACGGGAAGGAGAGCGCAGCCGGCCGCCGCGCTCCGACAGTACCGGCCCAGCACTCTCTGCGCCTGCGCCCTCGACCGCCGGTGCTCCTGAGTCAACCCCTGGGTGCACTTTTAATAGGTCGTTTTTTTCTGCAAGTATCAAAGACTGTTCATATTGTCTCGTATACTTGCTGCTGATTTTACTGGTGGAATTTGTGTTAACAAGAAGAAATCTGGGAAATCTAGGTTACTACAAGACTTGCACTTAGTCAGTGCAAAAAGAAAAAGGGGGAGAAAGGGAGGACGGAGAGAGTGAGAGTGCTGGAGTGACTGTTTACAAGCATCCAGCCCACAGCAACAATTCAGCAAAAACAAAGGATTGAAAACGTGGCAGAACTGATCCAGAGGGGACGCAGCAGAATTGTACACCTAACAGGCCAGTGCCAAAGCGCAGCCGAGGCCGAGCAGAATAAGGAAGTTTGGGCGAAATGTAAAATGATTAATAAGCTAGAAGAAACATTTGAATAAATAACATGTGCAAACTTGCAGACTATATATTAGGAAATGTTTAAGTCAGATTTTCCTTGAAGGACTCTTGAGAGTTAAAGTTAAGTAGTGTATCTTTTATCAAAAAAAAAAAAAAAATGTAAAAGTAAGACAAGAAGATTGCTTGTTGGAGCAAAACTGAGCAGTTTGTTTCTTATAGTGATAGTATTAGAATAAGATTTCAAATATTTCTGTCTTGATTTTTTTCATTCTGCAAAATACTGCATGTTTTAGAGTGGTAAGCCTTAGTAGCAGAATTTGTCAGGAAATGTATACCTTTGTATTGTTTGTTAATTAATGATGGGAATTGTCTTGCTAGATAGAAATGAATGACTGGAATTGTAATCTGTTCTTACTGTTTTTCCTGTTTTACTTTGTTTCAATGAGTGTTTGAGTTTTATACCTACAGCTAAACTTAGAAGTACAGTGATCTCGGAGAAGATGGAGCAAAGAAAGGATGGATCTGTGTGCTTGCAGCTTGCAACACTGTTTTCAAACATATCCCAAGCGATCACCCCTGATGTATTAGTACTTATAAATATATTGTTAAAGTTTAAATGCTATTAGGTTTCTTAAGTTCTGTTACAGTTAAGTATTACAACTAGATTTTATAAGAGTTAACTACAACTATACATAGCTATGTGTGTTATAGAAAGGATTAAGTTCTGTTAAGATTACGTACGTAAACTCATGCATATGCAATCTTTTAATTATCATGTTCATGGTACCATGGTCTTTTTAGTCAAAAGTGTTTGGCAAAGTCTGTTATTTTACAGTCTGCACAACTTGTGTTATGTTTGTGTAACTGTCTCTATTATTTGCTCAGATTTAAGTAACCTTCTTAGTTGTTGTTTCTAACAGTTTTCTCATAAGATCTGTGCTAGGGAAATCCCTCCAGTTAGAGCCCTGGCCCTGGCCAAGCCTTGACTCTCCCTGGTCGGACATCTACCCATGGACCCAGGTGTTTCTGCATCCAAATCGTATTTAAGTCGGGTTTGACTTAATAATTGGAATTTATATCAGCTGTATCCTTTTTGGGGTGGA
>JAVTVJ010002417.1:0-46169 GCA_034509425.1 Eopsaltria australis
ATGGCTCTGGGGACACAGGAATGGCTCTGGGGACCCCTCCAAGTGTCCCCGGGCCGTTGCCAGGCCGCTGGGAGCCCAGGCCGTGCCGTTCCCGGACAATGGCTCTGTTTCCTGCAGGAAGCCCGGCCGGGTTCGCGGCGCTGCCTTTGCCCCCTCGGGCCGGTTCCGAGGGGGCCCGGCCATTGTCTGAACCTTTCCATGACTCAGCCCTGGGTGCTGAGCTCCGGGCAGCCCGAGGCCGGGATTCCAGCCCCGCTGGCTCCGGGGGCTCGGGGCAGGGTGCGGGTTTGGGAAAAGGAAGGAGAGCGCTGGCCGAGCTTTCCCTGCGTGCCCCCTGCCCCGGCAGCGCCGGCATCGGGATCGGGATCGGGATCGCTGCTCCTCCGCCTGTCCCGGCCCCTCCAGGCATTGTCCCGGTCACCCCAGCATCGTCCCGGTCACCCCAGCATTGTCCCGTCCTCTCCAGGCATTGTCCCAGCCCCTCCAGTCACTGCCCATGCCCCTCCAGGCATTGTCCTGTCCTCTCCAGGCATTGTCCCGTCCTCTCCAGGCATTGTCCTGTCCTCTCCAGGCGTTGTCCCGGCCCCTCCAAGCATTGTCCCAGCCCCTCCAGTCACTGTCCTAGCCCCTCCAGGTATTGTCCCGTCCTCTCCAGACATTGTCCCATCCTCTCCAGACATTGTCCCAGCCCCTCCAGTCACTGTCCTAGCCCCTCCAGGCATTGTCCCGGTGCCCCCAGCATTGTCCCATCCTCTCCAGACATTGTCCCAGCCCCTCCAGTCACTGTCCCCGCCCCTGCTGCCCAGAGGGAGAGCTGCAGGAGGGATGCGAGGCTGGGAGCGAATCCTGGTGCCTCGTGCAGGTGGGAGCAGGAGCTGAGCGGGTCCCCTGTGACCCCGTCTGAAAGGGCAGGGACGGCGTTGGTGCCATCGGCTCCGAACTGGCACCTCGTGCCTGTGATCCTGGGGGTGTCCAGTGGGTCCTGGGGGTGTCCAGGAGATCCTGGGGATATCCAGGAGATCCTCAGACATCTTGGGGTGTCCAGCAAATCCTGGGGATGCCCAGGAGATTCTGTGAGTGTCCAGCAGGTCCTGAGGGTGTCCAGCAGATCCTGGAGATACTCAGAAAGTCCTGGCGGTGTCCAGCAGGTCCTGAGGGTGTCCAGTGGGTCTTGAGGATGTCCAGCAAGTCCTGAGAATGCCCAGGAGGTCCTAAGGATGTCCAGCAGGTCCTGGGGGTGTCCAGCAGATCCTGGGGGTGCCCAGCAGGTCCTGAGGGTATCCAGCAGGTCCTGAGGGTATCCAGCAGATCCTGGGGATGTCCAGCAGGTCCTGAGGGTATCCAGCAGGTCCTGAGGGTATCCAGCAGATCCTGGGGGTGCCCAGCAGGTCCTGAGGGTATCCAGCCGATCCTGGGTGTGCCCAGCAGGTCCTGAGGGTGCCCAGCACGTCCAGGAGGAGTGGCCGGCTCCAGGGCCCGCAGTGTGGGTGGCACTGGGGGGACAGGGAAGGCCACCAGCCCCCGGGGCCACCGGGGCGGGCGAGGAAGGAAGGGAAAGTGAAAGTCCGCTCCGGCCTCGCTGTTGCCATGGCGACCCCAACAAAGCTCCCGCTCCCTCTTTTTGGGCTCCGTCGCGCGGGTCCCCGGCCCCTTTGGGAATTGTGTCCCTGTCCGGGTTGGGGACTGCGCCTGGAGTGGCTTTGGGGACATCGGGGGGACGCGGAGGTCGCAGGGTCCCCCATAAACCCCTCCCTCCTGTGGCCTCTCGGGGTCGGGGGTGACAGAGAGGGGTTGGTGGCTTTGGGGACACTCGAGGCTGCCCGTGCAGGGGGTGGCACTGGGACAGGCTGTCCCCTCAAGCTGGGGAGGGGGCTCAGAGGGGCTGGGGGGGAGCTGCCTGTGGGTCCTGCCTCAGTTTCTCCAGCTGGGAAATGGGAATTTTTCACTGGGTTTAATGGGAATTTTTCACTGGGTTTAATGGGAATTTTTCACTGGGTTTAATGGGAATTTTTCACTGGGCTTAATGGGAATTTTTCGCTGGTTTTAATGGCAATGTTTCGCTGAGCCCCTTTAGGATTTGGGCTCTCTGGGTGCAGCCCACTCCCCCTTTTTCCTGTTAAATCCTCGGGGTGAAGACGGGAAATTATCCCAAATCACAGCTCTGCTCCTTCCCAGGGGATGGGGACAGGCAGAGGGGACTCTGTGGTGACCTGGGGGTCCCCAAACCCCTCCAGAACCCCCAAATCATCACACGGGGTGTGCAAACCCCAAACCCCGGCAGCTCCACCTCTTCCCTCCTCCTCCTCGTGGATAAAAACAACAGAAAAAAAAGAAAAAAAAAAGAAAAAAAAAAAAAAGGAAAAAAGCAATTCCCAGGGAAGAAAATCCCGGTGTGGGGGAGGAAAGAGCCCAGAGTCAACGGGAATTTTCCCGGCCGGTCGGTGGAACACAAACCGCCCTTCCGTGTTGACACAACATTTTAAAGGTTTCACGGCAGGGAAAAGGGAAAAAAAAGGCTCCTTGTCAACACCGGCCACCCCCTGGCCCTGTCCAGCTGCTCCCGGGGAAGGGTTTTCATTCCCTCGGGAATAAAATGGAATTCCCGGGAGTTGCTGCAGGGATTTGGGGCATGGGGAGATCCTGAGTGGCCCCCCAGGGCAGGAAAAACTCTGTGGATCCAAGTGAGCTGCTGATTTTCCATCGCGAATCGGGTGGGAATGGTGTCCATGTGTCCGTCTGTCCGTCTGTCCAGCTGCCCGTTGTTCCCCTCGCTCCGTGCCAGCCTCGCCACGGGGCACAAAGGATGTGGGTGCAAAAAAAAAAAAGGGTTTGCAGCCCTTAATCCTCGAGGATTTTAACATTTATAAAGCGATTCCGTGGGGTTCCCTAAAATCACGATTTCGTTATGAAATACACCCAATCCCTTTTGGGATTGGAAGAGGGGAAAGCCATTTGGGGTTGGAAAAGGGGAAATCCTTTTGGGGTTGGGAATGGGGAAATCCTTTTGGGGTTGGGAATGGGGAAATCCTTTTGGGGTTGGGAATGGGGAAATCCTTTTGGGGTTGGGAATGGGGAAACCCTTTTGGGATTGGAAGAGGGGAAACCCATTTGGGGTTGGAAATGGGGAAATGGGGGAAACCTTTTGGGATTGGAAGAGGGGAACCCTTTTGGGATTGGAAATGGGGAAATCCTTTTGGGATTGGAAATGGGGAAAACCCTTTTGGGATTCCCGACAAGGCACAAGTTGCACCTGGAGGAGCCTGGAGATGTTTTTGGGGGGTTTTATCGGCAAAGTCCTTTGAGAATCTGAAATCTGAGAGTTTGCAAATCCCAAGAGGCTCCAAGGGAGGTGCTGGTGCAGGTGAGCTCGGAGAGCCCCACCTCTGCGGTGTTTATAGGGCCGGGGGATGATTGATTTGGGCCATCAGGAAGTTTCCACGCTGGCCACGGCCCAAGCTGGCAACCGCCGGGGTGGGAAGAATTCCCGAAGTGCGGCCACAATGGGCCCGTTCCACTCGGGCTGCGATTCACAATGGGGCCGCTCCGGCCGGGCGGGGATCCAGGGAAAAGCCGTGCCAGGGCTGCCGGGGACCACGGATCCCCCTTTGTTCCCCACCTGGCCTTGCCCAGGTGAGGTTTCCGCTCCTGCTCCCACCTTTGCCCTCCCAGGTACGAGCAGGGAGCGCCCCAGGGCCCCGTCCAGGTTCCTCGGGAATTTCTGGGATGGGGGAGCAGGGAAAGGGAACAAAACTCGGGGTGATGTGGGAAGTTGGAACAGGATTTTGGGGTCTGTCACCGGCGCGCTGGGATTTTGGGATCCCCCCGGGATTGCGGGCTGGGCTCTCCCAAATCCAGGCGCGGCTCCACCCCCAGCTGGCAGCGAGGGGGGTCCGGTCCCCGCCGGCCCAGAGATGCGGGGGGGTCTCAGGGTGTCCCCCAGACCCCTCCGAGCCGCCCCTCAGCCTTTGGGGGCTGTGGGATCCCCGCAGAGCTGCGGGGCAGAGCGCGCGAGCCGCCGCCGCTGTCACACGCGGGTCCCCGCCGGGCCGGGGGTCTCGAGGGGAGGGGACGGGGCGCAGGGGCCGCCCCGGAGCCGGCTGCTGGCTGGCTGGAGCTGTGTCCCTCCTCCTCCTCCTCCTCCTCCTCCTCCTCCTCCTCGCTCCCTCTCTCCGCCCGGCGCCGGGGCAGCTCCCACCGGAGGCGCTGGGGACATGGAGCGGACCTGAGGCGGGCGCGGCGGCGGCGGCGGCGGAGCCCGCAGCGGCACCGGCACCGACAGCGGGGCGGGACCGGCACCGGCAGCACCGGCAGCGGCAGCGCCACCGCCACCGGCGGCGGGACCGGGGCTCAGCGCACGGCGCAGCGGAGCCGTGAGTGCGGCCGGGGGGCGAGCGGGGGGCACCGACACAGCCCGGGGGTGGCGAGCGCTCTCCGGGCCCGGCGAGCATCCCTGGGGACCGGGGAACATCCTCGGGGGTCGAGGAACATCCTCGGGGGTCGCGACCGACCAGGAGAGCCCCCCTAGAGCCCCTTGGCTTGAAGAGGAGAAGGGAGAAGGGGGAAAGGGGCGCAGGGTCCGGCCCCGCTCAGCCCCGGCCCCGCCGCCAAGTTCGGGGCTGCAAACTCCGCTCCGAGCCCCCCCCGCAGCCGCGGGGAGCCCGGCAGGGCAGGGGTTAATCCCGCCACCCCCATCCCGCAGCCCCACGCGTGTTCTTCGCTCCGTCCCACCGGGAGCGGCGGCTCCGGGGGGTGCCCGTCCCCCTGTCCCGGGCATAGCGCGGTCCCCTGGGTGATTTGGGGTGCAGGGACAAGGGGCAGCCCCCCCGGCGCGGTTTTTGGGTTGTCCCCTCGGTGTGCGGGGACAGACGGACGCGCTGGGGTGGCTCGGACAGAGCCGCGCGTGTCCGGGGGATGAGGGGACGCGGCTGTGCCGTGCTCGGTGCGGGTTTGGGGTCCCCATTGTCGCCACCTCTTGTCGCGTCCTCCATCCCTCACCCCCGTCCCTGTCCCCGCCGCCCCAAGCGACACTTTGTGCATCCCAAGTGTCCTGGCGGGGACGGCGGACACCTGGCATTGGGGACAGGGGACACCTGGCCTTGGGGACAGCATGGCTCCGGCCACCCCTGCAGGGCCAGGGAAACCCGGCCGGTGCCACACGCGGGTGTTGGAGTGGCACAAACACCGCGACACTGTCGCGATAGCGCACGGCGAGAGAGGGTTTGGGAGAGGGGACAGCGCTCAACTCTGTCGCTTTGCCGGGACAAACCTCGTCACCGCCATCGCGACATTCCCGGAGCTCCCCCCGGCAGCCGGGATGCTCCTGCAGGGGCTGCGGGTGCGGATTTGGGGGAATTTGGGGTTTTTTCACCCCTGGAGAGCTGGGAAAGCTCCGCTCAGCGAGTTAAACCCGGCAAAGTTTAGCGGCGAAGAGAAACCCGGGAGCTGCGCGGTCCTAAAAGGAGAGGTTTTAAGGCGAATAAACAAACCTTGGGTGGTTTCCACCTCTGATTTAGGATTTCCAAGGGTTTGGAGCCAGGCAGGAATGATGCTGCCCGGGGAAAATCGCGGCGTTCGAGACTCGGGGAGCGCCTCGGGCTCGGGAAACACTCGAAAAGCGTTTTTTCTCCCCCCAAAAAAAGCGGGAGGGATGGATTTGAGGAGTGAAAAGCTCGGATAATTTGATTTTTTTCCTCGTCCCTCCCTCCCTCTCCCATCGAGCCGATAACTCCTGTTCGTAATTCCTGCGATTTCCTCTCCGTTCGATTTAATTCCGTGCAGGATCCATTCCGCCGGCACCGCTACTTTTCCCTCTCTTTTATTATTTATTTTTTCTCTTCTCTACCCAAAACCCGGCGATTTTCGGGATCTTTTGCGCCGTCCAAAACCCCGGCTTGCCCTTTGACACCCGCGGGCAGGCTCGGGATGCTTTTCCTTGTCACATTCTCACCAAAATCTCCCTCCGTGCTCATTTCCATCCCTCCCACAGCACCGGAGCCGCCACCTCTCCCTTCCCGACACAGAAACAGCAGCAAAAATCCCTTTTTTTTAAAAAAAAAATATCCCCTTTTCCCTCACTTGGAAAAGCTCAACTCCCGCGTTGCTTTTTTTACTCCCACCCAACCCCTCCCCGCTCCCTAAATCTGGCTCGCAGCGAGGTTGATCCCGGGGTTTGAGATGTCCTGAGGGGAATTTCTGGACTTTTTGTCTCCCTGCCGAAATGTCCATTATTCCGGGGACAGGGAGGGGGGAGATGGAGCAGCTCGTAAAGTTGTTATGTGCTGGAGGGGTTTAAATTTCATTTATGGGCTGCAGGGGAAGGTTTGGTGTCCCCTGGGGAAGGGGGAACGGGAAAGCCGCTCTGACAGTGGGGTTATTTTTAATTTTGGGGTTTTTTTTTGGGGTATCTGAGAGGGGAGAATGTTAAAACCACTTTTTTTTCAGTGGGATTATTTTTAATTTGGGGGCTTTCTGCCATCCCAGGGAAGGAGAGCACTTTAAAACTGCTCTGTCAGTGGGATTATTTTTAATTTTGGGGTTTTCTGGGGTCTCTGAGAAGAGGAGAATGTTAAAGCCACTTTTTCAGTGGGATTATTTTTAATTTTGGGATTTGCTGCCATCCCAGGGAAGGAGAGCACTTTAAAACCGCTCTGTCAGTGGGGTTATTTTTAATTTTGGGGGTATTTTTTGGGGTATCTGAGAAGGGGAGAATGTTAAAATCACTTTTTTTTTTTTTTTCAATGGGATTGTTTTTAATTTTGGGGTTTTCTGGGGTCCCTGGTAAGGAGAGAATGTTAAATCTGGTCTTTCAGTGGGATTATTTTTAATTTGGGGGCTTGCTGCCATCCCAGGGAAGGAGAACACTTTAAAACCGCTCTGTCAGTGGGGTTATTTTTAATATTGGGGTTTTTTGGGGTCCCTGAAAAGGGGAGAACATTAAAACCACTTTTTCAGTGGGATTATTTTTAATTTTGGGGTTTTTTGGGGGGTCTCTGAGAAGAGGAGAATGTTAAAGCCACTTTTTCAGTGGGATTATTTATAATTTGGGGTTTGCTGCCATCCCAGGGAAGGAGAGCACTTTAAAACTGCTCTGTGGGATTGCTTTTAATTTTGGGGTTTGCTGGAGTTCCTGGGGAGATGGTCAAGGTAAAGCTGCTCTGTCAGTGGGGTTATTTTTAATTTTGGGGTTTTCTGGGGTCTCTGGTAAGGAGAGAATGTTAAATCTGGTCTTTCAGTGGGTTTATTTTTAATTTTGGGGTTTTCCGGGGTCTCTAAGAAGAGGAGAATGTTAAAACCACTTTTTTTTCAGTGGGATTATTTTTAATTTGGGGGCTTGCTGCCATTCCAGTGAAGGAGAGCACTTTAAAACTACTCTGTCAGTGGGGTTATTTTTAATATTGGGGTTTTTGGGGGTCCCTGAAAAGGGGAGAACATTAAAACCACTTTTCAGTGGGATTATTTTTAATTTTGGGATTTGCTGCCATCCCAGGGAAGGAGAGCACTTTAAAACCGCTCTGTCAGTGGGGTTATTTTAATTTTGGGGTTTGTTGGAGTTCCTGGGGAGATGGTCAAGGTAAAGCTGCTCTGTCAGTGGGGTTATTTTTAATTTTGGGGGGTTTTTTGGGGTATCTGAGAGGGGAGAATGTTAAAGCCACTTTTTTTTTCAATGGGATTGCTTTTAATTTTGGGGTTTTCTGGGGTCTCTGGTAAGGAGAGAATGTTAAATCTGGTCTTTCAGTGGGGTTATTTTTAATTTGGGGTTTTCCAGGGTCTCTGAGAAGAGGAGAACATTAAAACCACTTTTTTCAGTGGGATAATTTATAATTTGGGGGCTTGCTGCCATTCCAGTGAAGGAGAGCACTTTAAAACTGCTCTGTCAGTGGGGTTATTTTTAATTTTGGGGGTTTTTTTCTGGGATCCCTTGGAAGGGGAGAATCTTAAAACCATATTTTCAGTGAGATTACTTTTAATTTTGGGGTGTTCTGGTGTCCCTGAGAAGGGGAGCATGCTAAAACTGCTTTTTGAGTGGGATTATTTTTAATTTTGGGGTTTTTTTGGGGTCTCTGAGAAGGGGAGAATGTTAAAACCACTTTTTCAGTAGGATTACTTTTAATTTTGGGGTGTTCTGGGGTCCCCAGGAAAGGGGGAACAGTGAAGCCGCTCTGTTAGTGGGATTATTTGTAATTTTGGTTTTTTGGGGTCTCTGAGAAGGGGAGAATGTTAAAGCCACTTTTTTTCAGTGGGATTGTTTGTAATTTTGGGGTTTTCTGGGGTCCCTCGTGCTCAGCTGGGACCGGGACTCTGTGGGGCTGAGCAGCCGCGGGGTGAAGGTGGCTCTGGGGTGGTTTGAGCCCCCCAGGTGAGGTTTGGGGGGGTCCAAAACTCCCAAAAAAGGGTGAGGGAATTGATCCCTCATGGAGCAGCGTCAGGGCTGAGCATCCCTGGGAGCTGGGACACGGGGACTGGAATTTCCTGGGGAGGAGGTGGGGTGGGAGAGGGAATCCCTGTGGGATGCAGGTGAGGGAATCTCTGGGATGCAGGTGAGGGAATCCCTGTGGGATGCAGGTGAGGGAATCCCTGTGGGATGCAGGTGAGGGAATCCCTGTGGGATGCAGGTGAGGGAATCCCTGTGGGATGCAGGTGAGGGAATCCCTGTGGGATGCAGGTGAGGGAATCTCTGGGATGCAGGTGAGGGAATCTTTGGGATGCAGGTGAGGGAATCTCTGGGATGCACTGGGCTGCATGAGGTGAATCTTTGGGATGCACTGGGCTGTGTGGAGGGAATTTTTGGGATTCAGGTGGGATGTGTGGAGGGAATCTCAGATAAAGGTGGGCGGTGTGAGGTGGATACAGATGGCCTGGGCAGAGGGAATCTCTGGGATACAGGTGGAGGGAATCCTTGGGATGCACTGGGATGTGTGGAGGGAATCTCTAGGATACAGGTGGGATGTGTGAGGTGAATCTTTGGGATTCACTGGACTGTGTGAGGTGGATCTTTGGGATGCAGGTGGGCTGTGCAGAGGGAATCTCTGGGATGTGCTGGACTGTGTGGTGGGAATCTCTGGGATGCAGGTGAGGGAATCTCTAGGATGCACTGGGATGTGTGGATGGAATCCTTGGGATTCTCTGGGATGTGTGGATGGAATCCTTGGGATGCACTGGGATGTGTGGATGGAATCCTTGGGATGCTCTGGGATGTGTGGATGGAATCCTTGGGATGCTCTGGGATGTGTGGATGGAATCCTTGGGATGCTCTGGGATGTGTGGATGGAATCCTTGGGATGCACTGGGCTCTGGCAGTCGCTGCTGTCCCCCCTCCGTGAGCTCGGCTCTGGGATCCCAACCCGTGACCAACCCAAAGAAACCCAAACATCCCAGAGCATCCCAAGGATTCCATCCACACATCCCAGCTCATCCCAAGGATTCCATCCACACATCCCAGCTCATCCCAAGGATTCCATCCACACATCCCAGCTCATCCCAAGGATTCCATCCTCACATCCCAGCGCATCCCAGAGATTCCCTCACCTGCATCCCCTCTCGGGGATGTTGGGGTGGCCGCGCTGTTGGCGTCACTTTTGGGGGTCCCTCCGAGCTGCCCCGTGGGTCTGGGGGCTCAGGGGCGCTGTCACCCCCGGGCTGTGACCCCTTTGTGTGCCCGGCTTTGTCCGGAGCCGCGTCCCTGCGCGCTCCAGCTCCATCCCATTGCAAACATTCCCGGCTGGTTCTGCTCTGTGCCGGCCGGGCTTTGTGCCTGCACGTGGAACTGCAGAAATCCCAAAAAAACTCCCAAAAAAGCTCCCAAAAAAGCTTTGGATCACCCAGGAACCACCTTTAACACCCGTCGGGGCAGCGCCGCTCCTGCTGTCCCACCCCGAGAGCTCCCAGCCGTGCTGGGGGAACACACATTGTTTATTTTCCTTCAAAACTCAGGGTTTTGGAGCAAAATAATCCCCTCACGGCAGGGCGGTCGCTGCCCCGAGCCCGCGGGGCCGTGCAGGAGCCGCTGCCCTCTTTTGTTCTCTGCTCCGAGGGAGCATCGCTGCGGGCTGGGGGCCAGGGGTGAGCAATTCCCACCGCACACAATCCCGGGGTTGTTAATGCTGGAAAAAACCCTTCGGGATCAGCGAGCCCCTAAAGCCGGCACTGCCAGGGCCAGCACTTCGTGTTCCCTGGGAAAAGAGTGGGGGGCCCGAGCTGCTGCTTCTGGGGAGGCTGAGAGCGGCCGTGGGGCTTGGGGGGAGATGGGGGGGGGGGCTCAGGGCTGAGGATGGAGGGAGAGAGAGTTTGCAGGGGCTCAGGAGGAGCTGGGGGCTTCCAGAGCTGATGGAGGGAGGTTTGGGGGCTCAGGAGGAGCTGGGGAGCTCAGAGCTGAGGATGGAGGAGTTTGAGGGGCTCAGGAGGAGCTGAGAGCTCAGAGCTGATGGAGAGAGGAGTTTGGGGGGCTCAGGGCTGAGGATGGAGGAGTTTGGGGGGCTCGGGAGGCACAGGGGCTCAGGGCTGATGGAGAGAGAGGAGTTTGGGGCTCAGGGCGAAGATGGAGAGTTTGGGGCTCCAGGGAGAGCTGGGGGAGCTCAGAGCTGAGGATGGAAGGAGGAGTTTGGGAGGCTCAGGAGGGAGCTGGGGGCTCAGGGCTGAGGATGGAGGAGTTTGGGGGGCTCAGGAGGAGATGGGGGCTCAGGGCTGATGGAGAGAGGAGTTTGGGGGCTCAGGGCTGATGGCAGAGCTGAAGTCTCAGGGCTCAGGGTGGAGGAGCTGGGGAGAGGAACTGGGGGGGCTCAGAACTGAGAACGGAGGAGCTTGGAGGACTCAGATGGAGTTGGGGGGCTCAGGAGGAGGTGAAGAGATCCAGTGTGAGAAATGGAGGATCTGGGGCGCTCAGGAGGAGCTGTGGGGCTCAGGGATGGTTATGAAGGAGCTGTGGGGCTCAGGAGAAGCGGAGGAGACCCAGGCTGAGGCTGGAGGATCTGGGGGGGCTCAGGGATGATTATGAAGGTGCTGTGGGGCTCAGGAGCAGCTCTTTAGGGCTCGGGAGGAGCTGTGGGGCTCAGGGCTGAGGCTGGAGGATCTGGGGCACTCAGGAGCAGCCGTGGGGCTCAAGAGGAGCTGTGGGGCTCAGGAGCAGCCGAGGAGGTCCAGGCTGAGTCCGGAGGAGCCACAGGGCTCCGCACTGAGGATGGAGGAGCTGTGGGGCTCAGGAGGAACTGGAGGGACTCAGGAGCAGCCGAGGAGAGCCAGGCTGAGGATGAGGGAGCTGGGGGGGGCTCAGGGTTGAGGATGAGGGAGCTGTGGGGCTCGGGAGAAGCTGTGGGGCTCAGGGTTGAGGATGAGGGAGCTGTGGGGCTCAGGGTTGAGGATGAAGGAGCTGTGGGGCTCGGGAGCAGCCGAGGAGCTCCAGGCTGGGGCCGGAGGAGCCGCGGGGCTCAGGAGCAGCTGTGGAGCTCAAGGTTGAGGCTGGAGGAGCTGGGGGGCTCAGGGATGAGGCTGGAGGAGCTGGGGGGCTCAGGGTTGAGGCTGGAGGAGCTGGGGGGCTCAGGGTTGAGGCTGGAGGAGCTGGGGGGCTCAGGGATGAGGCTGGGAGGAGGAGCTGGGGGGCTCAGGGATGAGGCTGGAGGAGCTGGGGGGCTCAGGGATGAGGCTGGAGGAGCTGGGGGGCTCAGGGATGAGGCTGGAGGAGCTGTGGGGCTCAGGGATGATTGTTAAGGAGCTGTGGGGCTCAGGAGCAGTTGATGGATCCACGCTGGGGCCGGAGGAGAAGCCGGGCTCCACTCGGCTGGGCGGGAGGCAGAGCCCCGAACGCCGCGCAGCCCCGGGGCCGGGCCGGGCCGGGCCGTGCCGGGCGTTCCCCGGCTGGGGGTCCCCGGCAGCACCGCGCCCATCCCGGGCCGGCCGGGGTTGGGCTCTCCCGGGCTCTCTGCTTTTATTTTCCACATGATTTTCTGCCCGTTTGGGTTTCGTGGCGCTGCGGGGAGGGAGCTCCGGGCCGCCGCGAAGTTTTTGTGCGATGCATCACCAGATTCCCACCCCGATTTAACCCAGTCGGGAACACGCGGGAGGGGAATAAATCAGCGCGGGTCCTGACAGCTCTGCTGGAAAATATCGCCGTGTTTTCACCCCATCCTGAGCCTTTCAGGGAGCAGCTCCAGGGGTGGGATCTGCTCCGGCCCGGCTGTGCCCCGGGGAGCTGCGGGTGCTGGGCAGTGCCCGGGCTCCTCCTGCAGCTCGGGGAATGATGGAGAGGCAGAATTTCAGATATTTCAGACCTGGGAATGGAGCATTCAATGATGGAGAGGCAGAATTTCAGATATTTCAGACCTGGGAATGGAGCATTCAATTATGGAGAGGCAAATTTCAAATATTCCCCATTATTTCAAATTTCAGCCTCGTCTCTCCTGGTTTGGATCCTTT
This sequence comes from Eopsaltria australis, assembly GCA_034509425.1. Lineage (NCBI taxonomy): Eukaryota > Metazoa > Chordata > Aves > Passeriformes > Petroicidae > Eopsaltria > Eopsaltria australis. Next base: position 12,406 of record JAVTVJ010002417.1, read on the forward strand.
GGCTGAAGGGGCAGGAGCTTCCCCTCGGTGCAATCCTCACGGGAGGAATTTTTCCTTTAAAAACGATGGATTTGGGCTAAAAGCAGCCAGAGAAACTTTTGGGATGAAGTTGGCAGCAAATTTTGGGAAATTTTTGGCTCCTGCCCTTCCTCCTCCTTCCTGCTCCAGGCAGAGCTGCTCCAACCCCAAAAAGGGCTCTGCTCTCCCTTGTCCCCTTCACCCCCAAACACCCCAAATGTTTTTGCGGCCACTTTTAACTCAAATCCATCATTTTTCAAGGAAAAAACTCCTCCCACGAGGATCGCACGGAGGGGAAGCTCCTGCCCCTTCAGCCCAAGGATCCAAACCAGGAGAGATGGGGCTGGAACATTTGAAATTCTGCCTCTCCACAATTTAACTCCATTTCCAAGTCTGAAATACCTGCAATTCTGCCTCTCCACAATTTAACATTCCCAGCCAGGCCTGCTCGGGCCATGGGATGGTTTATTAAAGATGCAGGTGGTGGCTGCAGCCTCCTGCCACCTTTTCCCTGTCCCTTATCACAGAGGGACAAGATAAGGAGCCACCTGAGGAGCGCCGGGAGCACCCGGCCCAAATCTGTAATTGTTGTTTTAACGCTGCTCGTTGTGGGGTGGGGAGAGGAGAGGATAGAAATGAAATATAACGAGGGGAGCTGGAAGGCAGCGTTTGATCCTCTTTGCTGTGGGGAACGGGGCTGGAAGGAGATGGGGACTTCCAGGGGAAGCAGGAGGAGTTGGGAGGGAGGAATTTGGGATTTGGAAGGGAGGGATTAGGAGTTTGGAAGGGAGGAATTTGGAAGGGAGAAATCTGGAAGTTGGAAGGGAGGAATTTGGAATCTGGAAGGGAGGAATTTAGAATCTGGAAGGGAGAAATTCAGAATTTGGAAGGGAAAAATTCGGAATTTGGAAGGGAGGAATTCAGAATTCAGAATTTGGAAGGGAGGAATTTGGAACTTGGGAGAAATTCTTGGTGATGCTGCTGCCGTCCCAACCCCGCCCCCCAAAATCGGAAGTTTTCAGGTGTTGGACACTCCTGGGCTGCCAGCACGGCTCTGGTGCCACCAGAGGCCACCAGCAAACCTGTCCAGAAATGAACTGGCAGAACTGGGGGATGGCAGAGCCTGGGAATGGCAGAGCCGGGGAATAGCAGAGTTGGGAATGACAGAGCCGAGCAGGGAGTTGGGGAATGGCAGAGTTGGGAATGGCAGAGCCCTGGCAGAGCCAGGAATGGCAGAGCTGGGAATACCAAAATCCGGGAATGGCAAAACCCAGGAATGGCAGAACCCAGGAAAGGCAGAGCTGGGAACGGCAGAGTCGGGAATGACAGAGCTGGGAATGGCAGAGCCCTGGCAGAGCCGGGAATGGCAGAGTTGGGAATGGCAGAACCAGGGAATGGCAGAGCCGAGCAGGGAGTTGGGGAATGCCAGAGCCCGGGAATGGCAGAGCCGAGCAGGGAGCTGGGGAATGCCAGAGCCCGGGAATGCCAAAGCCCGGCCTTATCTTTTGTGCGGAACAATGGAGGGCTCGGCCCTATTGTTCTGCTCTCACGCCCAGCGGAAAGCGGGGTCCCCCGGGGCACGGGCTGGCTCGGGAGCGTGCCGGGATCCGCGGGCAGGGACAGCGACACGCAGGGGTGGCACGAGTGGCACGGACCCCTCGCGGGTGCTGCTCCAGCAGGGAGCCCTTTCCCGCTGGTTTTCCATGTGGGTTTTAGGAGCAGGGAATGTCCCCTGCAGGGCTCAGCTGCGGCTGGGCAGGGCACAGCAGAATTTGATGTTTGTAGGGGCTTTTTTAGGGATTTGGGTTCCCAAATCTCTGCCATCCCCTGCTGGGTCGTTCCTGCTGCGTTTCCTCAGGTCTGTGGGTCCATCCTGGGAATTTGGCTGGGGAAAACACATTTTTGGACATGGCATTTGTGTGTTTTCCCAGAAAAAGCTCGGCCTGGGGGCTGGGCAAAGCTGGCACAGCCCAGGGAACAGGCACAGGAGCCCAGGACCCCCCGGGCTGCAAGCACAGCCCCAAATCCCTCCCTCAAATCCTTTTGTTTTCCCAGAGCCACCCCAGGGACGAGCAGCACATCCAGGATTTTTTGGGATCAGGCCGGGATGGGCGCGTGGAGGCCGGAGCTGCCAATTCCCGCTACTCAGGGACCCCGGGGGATTTGGGGACAGAGCAGGGGGGTGACACAGGTGCCACCAGCACCACGAGCCCCTCGTGTGCTGCAGGAGCCGCCGTTGGGACACCCCGTCCCAAAAGGGGAGGGCTGGTGGATTCTGGTCGGTGCTGGGTTTTGTTGTGCCTTAAAAACCACCCCAAAAACCTCGTTCCCAAATCCCTCTGTTCCCCGAGAGGTGCGGAACCCATCTGGGAGCTGAATTTGCCGGGTTTTCATTCCTCCAAATCCAACAGGGTGAGGCCCAAACCCGTCCCCATGGGATGGGGGTGATTTGGAGGTCGCTGCTCCAGAATCCCTTTGGGATGAGGTTGGGTTATCCCAAACTCCAAACCCCAAACCCCAGCGGTGTCTCCCTGAGCTGAAAAATGACCAAAAAAAATGACAAAACGGTGACAAAAATGGCTCCCAGGCCCTCCTGCAGTTTCTCATGCACTTGAGGCCTCTCCGGAAGCGCCGCCGCCGCCGCCGGATGCTCTGCGTCACCCAAGGTGGGGGATGAGCTCAGGAACCCAAATCCGCACCCCAAACCAGGGCAAAGATCAAAACAACCCCGGCTCAGGGGGGAAATGGGACTGAAAGTGTTTTTCTCACGGGGTTTCACCCAACTCCATCCATCCCTGATTCCTGAGAGCTGGAGCCTGGCGGGAATGGGGTCAGGGCTGCCTTTGGTGAGGGTTTCTGGGGTTGGAGGTGATTTTGGGGCCGGTGATGATTTTGTGGCCAGAGATGATTTCGGGGCAGGTGAGGAGCAGCCAGTGGCTCCTTTTCCTTCAGGGTGAGGTTCATGATGGCCCCGATGGCTCCTGGGGCAGCTCCCAAATCTCCATCCAAAAATCCCATTGCTGGAGTGTGAAGCAAACCCAACATCCGGAGCTCACCATGCCCTGAATTTGGGCAAATTTGGGGTGTCCATGTCCCCCCCTGTCCCCTTTTGTCCCTCATGTGGCAATCGGGACCCGTTGGCCGCAGCTCAGGACGTCGAGCTCAGAGACCCCGAAGGTTTCCGGGGCGCTGCCGGCTGCGGCTGTGGGGCGGAAACGCGGCCCCATAAGATTTTAGGGTGCGATTGGGGACTTGGGTGCCACGGGTGAGGGGCCCCAGGGCTGGCTCCGAGCACCCTTGGGAAACACGAGGTGGGATTGGCTCCCATGAATGGGAAATCCTGGGAAAATAAGGGGTTAGGGGGAAGGTGGAAAATTCCATGGAAGCTCAGGAACGAGGGGTTGTTGACTGGAATGGACTCCCAAACTCCTGGAAAAATAAGGAAATTATTGGAAGGTTTAAAATTCCATAAAAGCTCAGGGATGGGGGATTATGGACTGGGATGGACACCCCAAACTCCTGGAAAAATAAGGAATTATTGGAAGGTGGAAAATGCCTTAAAAGCTCAAGAGCGGGGGGGTTATGGACATGGGTTTTGACATGGGATGGACACCCCAAACTCTTGGAAAAACAAGGGAATTATTGGAAGGTGGAAAATTCCATGAAAAACTCAAGGATAGAGGGTTATTGACTGGAATGGACACCCCAAAACCCGGAAAAATAAGGAATTATTGGAAGGTGGAAAATTCCATGAAAAACTCAAGGATGGGGAGTTATGGACTGGGACGGACCCAAAACAGCGCCAGGTTCTCCACAACCCCAAAGCCATCCATGGATTTCCCATGGAAAAAAGGACTGGGAAGAGCTTTGCTCCCGCTGGGAGGTGCAGGGCAGGTGGATGAGCCTCACTTTGGGGTTTTTTTTCCGACAAGGCCAGGAAAAAGGTCGGAAGTCTTGGCCCTCCATCCCTCAGGTGATAGAAAAGTCAGGTTTAAAGTCAGGTTTAAAGTCAGGTTTAAAGTCAGGTTTGAAGTCTTATTTAAAGCCTGATTTAAAGTCTTATTTAAAGTCTTATTTAAAGCCTGATTTAAAGTCTGATTTAAAGTCTTATTTAAAGCCTGATTTAAAGTCTGGTTTAAAGTCTGGTTTAAAGTTAGGTTAAAAAAACTGGTTTCAAATTTCATTTAAAGTCTGGTTTAAAGTCCGGCTTAAAGTCTGGTCTAAAGCCTTGTTTGTGCTCAGCACCTCAGCCGAACCCCCCCCCCCAGGCCGCGCCTGGAAACGCTGAGTGACAGAAATGACACAAAAACGCCACCGCGATCGGCCACCCCGATAAACCCCGCGCCTCTTCGGGGCAAGGGCAGGGCAGCAGCCGCCAGGGCGAGGAGGGAGCCGTGCCAGGCTCACCGTGCCAGGCTCTGGGTGAGTTATCCCCGTCCTCGTCCTCGATTTTCCTTTATTTCTCTTGGGTTTCGTCACTTTTTAAATTTAAATTTATTTTTTTATTAATTTGATTCCTGCCATGGGGCGGATGGGATCGGCCGGGGAGTGAGGGGATGTCCTGGAGGGGGTTTGGGAGCCGCTCCAGGGGTTTCTGGTGGATCCCAAGGATCTGGAGCCACCCCCAGCACCCAACACCCCGCTGTGGATCACGGGGCTGATCCAACCCCGCCGGGTGTCGGGATAAAGGCTCAGCATCCCCAGTCCGGGGAGGTTTTTGTGTCCAAAACTTCTCCTAAAACTGATTTCTGATGAGGAAAAAAATGGAAAAAAGGGTAAATCCCCATTTTTCAGAGTGCCAGGATTCCCTCCGTTAAAGAGGGAATATTTTGGGGTTTTCTTGGGTTTTAATACGGGAGGGAGGGTGAGTAGGGCGGAGGAAAAGGGGGCGAAAAGGGGATATAAAAAATAAATTAGAAAAAATAAAACAAACGCCTTTCCTTGGCGGTTTGGACCTGGGATTTTTGGGAAGGGGATTTTCTGGGAAGGGGATTTTCTGGGAATGGGATTTTCTGGGAAAGAGACTTTGTGCTGTCAGCCTTCTCCCCACCATCCCTGCCCTTGATCCCCCTCTCCTGAGCGTCCCCTTTCCCTAAAGATCCTTCCAGCCCCATAAAATTCCCCGGAGGTGCCGCCAGGAGCCTTTTCCTTACGGATTCATCTCCTCGAGTGGAAGAACCAACCCAAACCTTCCCGTCTGGTCTGGAGGCCAGGAAATGGGAATGACCAGCGCTGGTCCCGGGGCCATCACGTGGCTCGTCCTGGGATTGTTCCCGTGGCCGGGACAGGAGAAGGGGGGGGACTTAGCGGGGTTGGAAATAATTCCAGCGCCGCGGAGTTTCCTCCGCTTCCCTGATGAGATCATTCCCGGCTCATAAATCCCGCGGCCAGGAAGTTCCACCTGAGGTTCAGGCGGATTTTTCCTCCCCCCCTCCCCTCCCGTCCTATTTCAAACCCTCCCCACGGCAAAAGGAAAAATGTGTTTGGGTTGTGGCTGTGAACGGGGTGGCCCCGGGCCAGGGGACGCCCAGGGAAGGATCCGGCGGCTTCCAGGGATTTGGGATTTGTTTGGAATGATTTTATGATTGGATAATTACGGACCTCCCGGCTGGGTTTTGTCGCACGGGCTCGTGGGAGGCGGAATCGCTGGGTTTGGGGTTGGGAGGGAAGGTCCCAGCTGGTTTTGGGATCCTAAAGGATAAATCCCTGTGGATTACTGGGAATGCAGAGGAAGCTGGGAATTCTCCATCCAAGGGGACACTGGGATGTGTCCCAGAGGTCTGGGATGGATCCAGCCGATCCCAGTGCCCACAGGAATGTGTGGGGCATGGATCCTGATCCCAGTGATGTGTTGGGCATGGATCCAACCAATCCTGAGGTCTCCTGGGATTTATAGGGGATGGAAAACATGGAGCACCCCATGAAGCCCCCCAGATGCTCCTCTTCCCCCTGGCCCAGTCTGGGAATTCCTCTTTTCCTCCCTGCCTTGCACTTGAGAGTATTTAGGGATGGATATGATTTATTTTCCATCTCTCCAATTTCAGAGACTGAGTTTGATAGGATTTGCCCCCAGAATTCTGCTGGGATTCATCAGGGAGAAATGCGTCTCATTAATAACCCAGGATACGGCCTGGAGGCCTTTGGAAGAGGCAGGTTGGGGTTTTTTGGGATAGAATTGGTAAAAACGGTTGTAATTTCTTTCGGATTCAATTTTCCATTGGATTGTTCCTTTCCATCTTAAAAGATGGATAAATTGATGCTCCCCCGCCCCATAAAACCCCATAACGTGGCAGTGCTGAGACAATTCCAGGGGTGAGGAGGGGACATCCCCCCATGGGGACACCAGGATGGGGTCCCACACCCCTGGAGAGGGGACCTGGTGGAAGAGGGGGTGGCACAAGCAGAGGGGTGACCCCAGCTCCTTCCTGTGCCGCCCGTTCCCGGGAGTTTCCGTGATGCTGGTGCTGTCACCAGAGCGTCACCGCTGTGCCCTGACCCCGTGGGGACGTTTCCGGATCTTTCTGGAGGCCGTTTGTCCTCCTGGGAAGGAGAAATGGCCTTCGGGGAGCTGAGGGTGGATGGAGGATGGACAAACACCCAGCTGGTCTGGGTGGTCAGCGGGAAATCCCAGGTCCTGCTCACCCCAAGGATGTCGCCACAATGGAAAGGGGCGTTTGGGATCTGGGCGTTCCTTTGGGACAGGAATTTTCCATTAAAAAGGACACGCTGGGCAATTCCCACCTGGATGTCCCCTCCTGCTCCCGCTGCCCCTCGGAGCATCCCCCTCCCCAAATCCCCCGGTGCCCACCCAAAATCTCCTCCCCAGCGTGGATTTTGCAGCTTTTCCGGCTGCTCGAGCTCTCTGGGCAGGGGAGCTTTGGGTTTTTCCGCTGCCGAGCACAGGTGAGGCGTCGAGAACGCGGAGGATTGGGCAGAGCCCGAATTTGGAGCGTTTCCGCCACCGCTTTGTGGGGCAGCGGGGTGGGGACACAGCCCTGGCGGGGGACACATGCGGTGACACGCGGAGCTGTGGCTCTCACGTGGCGCTGGTGGCATTTCCCAGCCTAAAAACTTTCACCCCGTTGCCTTTTGGGGTTGAAAAATGGTTTTTCAGACCCTGGGGGTCTCGCGTTTCCTCATCCAGGTTTTTCCGCATCCCCACGGCCACCTGCCATTCCCGGGGAATGACCCTCCATCCCAGGATGCTCCGGATCCCCAGGGAAGGGACATCAGCCCCATGAACTTCCCCCAGGCAGGGACATCGGCCACCCCTGGCCATCCCCGCGCGGGCACGGCGGAGCAAACATCCATTCTTTTCTCTTGGAAGACACCCGGGGCGGAAACGCTTGGAAGCGGCCCCGAAAGGACATTCCAAGTCTGGCAGGAAAGCGGCCCCGCTCGTCTGGCAGGAGATGGGCTATTGTCTGTCCCGGTGGCCGGCCGGGATTCCTCAGGTCCTGCCTGGAAGAGGAAAATGTGTCCGAGTGTGTCTTTATTTTTTCCTCTGCCCTCTCCCGGGGGTGTCGGGGCCGCTGTTCGTGCCGGTGGTGGGGCCGGCGTTGCTCCTCTGGTGTTTCCTCCTGGGATTTTTCCCTGTTTTCCCCGGTTTCTTGGGTTGTGGAGGTGGGATGAGGATTTTTGGGATGATTGGGCACCACTTTGGGCTCCTGAAGGGAAGAACCGTGGGTTGGGAGCTTGGGAGGGAGGAGAGCAAAGCTCCAAGAGCTGGGACAACCTGATGGGCAGGAGAGGAGAGGGTCATCCCAAAATTCTGGGCAGCCCAACCCCCCCAGCCAAGTGTCCAAATGTCCCTTTGGTGTCCCTGGGTGGGATTGTCCCCAAATTGAGGGGCAGGGTGAGAGACAGGAATGATGTGACACGGGGCAAGGGATCTTGGTGGCTCTTGGATCCCCAAATTCCTGCAGGGCTGGGATCCTGGCATCTCTTGGGATCCCCAAATTCCTGCAGGGCCGGGATCTTGGCATCTCTTGGATCTCCACATCTCATGGATCTCCAAACTCCTGCTGTGCTTGGATGTCGGCATCTCTTCAACCCCCAAACTCCTGCAGTTCTGGAATCTCGTTGCCTCTTGAATTCCTAAACTCCTGCAATGCTGGGATCTTGGCATCTCTTGGATCTCCAAATTCCTGCTGTGCCAGGATCTTGGCATCTCTTGGATCCCGAAATTCCTGCTGTGCCACGATTTCAACATCTCTTGGATCTCCACAACTCCTGGATTCCCAAACTCCTTTTGTGTTGGAATTCCATTGCCTCTTGGATCCCCAAGCTCCTTTGTGCCAGGATCTTGACTCTTCTTGGATCCCCAAGATCCTGCAGTGTAGGAATCTCGACATCTCTTGGATCCTCAGGCTCCTTTGTGCCAGGATCTTGACATTCCTTGGATCCTGCACTGCTGGGATCTCAGCACTTCTTGGATCTCCAAGCTCCTACAGTGCTGGGATCTTCGCACATCCTCGATTCCCAAACTTCTGCGGTGCCGGGATCTCCACATCTCTTGGATCCCCAAGCTCCTGCTGTGTCGGGTTCTTGACATTTCTTGGATCCCCAAGATCCCGCAGTGCCGGGATCTCAGGATCTCTTGGATCCCCAGGCTCTGCAGGATCTCCACATCTCTTGGATTCCCAAACTTCTGCAGTGCCGGGATATTGGCGTATCTTGGATCCCCAAATTCTTCCTGTGCTGGGATCTCAGCATCTCTTGGATCTCCACATCTCTTGGATCCCCAGGTTCCTGCAGTGCCGGGATCTTGGGATTTCTTGGATCCCCAAGCTCTTGCAGTGCCAGGATTTTGGGACATCTTGGATTCCCGAACTCGTGCAGTGACAGGATCTCCACATCTCCTGGATTCCCAAGCTCTGCAAGATCTCCACATCTCTTGCATCCCAAGCTGCTTCAGTGCCGGGATTTTGGCATCTCCTGGATCCCCAAAGTGGTGCCGGGCAGGGTGGGGGATTTCTGGCACCTCAGCCCCTTTCCCGGCCCCTGGAGCTGTTCTGCTCCGCACAACCGGGGCCGATAGGATCAGGCCTGGCTGGCGGGCAGGAAGGGTGGCACGGCCACCGGGAGAATTGCAGGACGTGCCGCTCGTGGGTACAAACTGGGAAAAAAAGCTGTCACCATCCCGAAAAATCTTGGAGTTGCCAGGCTGGGATTGGGAGGAAAGGTGAAATGTGGGAATTCCAGGGCTTTGCTGCTTTTGTGGGATGAGCCCCCAAAACGCCGTGAGGGGAGGAAGCATCCCACGAGGATTCGGGATCTGTTTCCATCCTCCGGGCTGGCATTTTCCATCCCAACCCCATTCCCTCCCTTCCTCTCCACCCTGGATTAAACAGGGAACATTCAAAGCCGAGAAGATCCTTTTCAGGGCCGGTGCCAGGGCGATTGTTCCGTGCCCATTGTGTGCCCCAGGCAGCCCCGGAGCCCACACCTGAGACCCGCCCGCAATGAGATAACAGCACTTTTCCCCCTTTTTCCCTTTTTTTTGTTTGCTCGGCAGAGCGGATAATAAACCCTCACCGAGGCCTCTTTGAGCTCGGCCCTATTAAAGCGCCGGCCCCATTTTAAGAGTAAACTTCCAGTGGCACCGGGAGCTGAAGCACAATGGGAACGGGACCTGCGGGATGGGATTTTGGGGCTGTCTCGAACCAAAGGCGCCGCTCGGTGCTGCAGCGCTGATGCTGCAGCATCCCAAACCTACGGAAACTTGGATTTCTGCCTGGAAAAACACAGAAAAAGCTGGAAAAAAAAGAGTTTTGCGTACACCTGAGGGGCTGAGGTGCCGCGCTGTGCATTCCTGCCTCAGTTTCCCCAGCTGTAGCACATCCCCACAAAGCCAATCCTTGCTGGAGTGGGCACTTTCCCACTGTGTCCAGTCCTTCCCGGCGATGGATTTTGGGAACTGGGTGGACACAGCTTTCTGATCCCTCATGGTAATGGATTTTGGGGGTCGGGTGGGCACAACTTCCCACTGTGTCTGGTCCTTCCTGGTGATGGATTTTGGGGATTGGGTGGGCACAGCTTCCCAGCATGTGCGGTCCTTCCTGGCGATGGATTTTGGGAACCGGGTGAGCACAGCTTCCAACCGTGTCCAGTCCTTCTTTGCAATGGGTTTTGGGGGCTGAGTGGGCACAACTTCCCACTGTGTCTGGTCCTTCCCAGTGATGGATTTTGGGGACTGGGTGGGCACAACTTCCCAGCGTGTCCAGTCCTTCCTGGCGATGGATTTTAGGGCCGGGTGGGCACAACTTCCCAGCGTGTCCAGTCCTTCCCAGTGATGGATTTTGGGGACTGGGTGGGCACAACTTCCCAGCGTGTCCAGTCCTTCTCTGCAATGGATTTTGGGGACTGGGTGGGCACAGCTTCACTCCATGTCCAGTCCTTCTCTGCAATGGATTTTGGGGGCTGGGTGGGCACAGCTTCACGCCGTGTCCAGTCCTTCCCAGCGATGGATTTTGGGGACTGGGTGGGCACAACTTCCCAGCGTGTCCAGTCCTTCCTGGCGATGGATTTTAGGGCTGGGTGGGCACAGCTTCCTGCTGTGTCCGGTCCTTCTCAGTGATGGATTTTGGGGGCTGGGTGGGCACAGCTTCACGCCATGTCCAGTCCTTCCCAGCGATGGATTTTGGGGGCTGGGTGGGCACAGCTTCACGCCGTGTCCAGTCCTTCCCAGCGATGGATTTTAGGGCCGGGTGGGCACAGCTTCCCAGTGTGTCCAGTCCTTCCCAGCGATGGATTTTGGGGGCCGGGTGGCCGTGGCCAAGGTGAGCCGGGGCAGGAAGGGGCGCCACAGGATGCGGCAGCCCCCGGGCGATGCGGGGCCGGGAGGAAACCCGGCCGGGTTTGTTCGGCGGAGGGCGAGGGAACCGAGATTAAAAAAAGCCCCGCTAAGATCAGAAAGGCTGGCGAGCACAGTGCCCTATTGTGGAGCTGTCACACTTCCCTTTACTTTATTGCTTTTGTCCAACACCCCATTGTTCCACTTCCTTTTGTCCCCTATTCACAGCCCTGGCTTTTCATTACCCAGCCGGCCTTGTTGTTTTCATTTCTTTTGTTTGAAGTTCCTGAGAGGAAGGTTTTATTTTCAGCCGTTTGATTAATTCGCAGCTTGAGCCGGGCTTTGTTTGTTATGTAATTGCTGCCCCCCGAGCCGGGCGGCCCAGCTCAGCCCTCCCCACCCTGCTTTGCACCCCCAAACTGGGTTTAGGGGTGGCTGATGGGGGGCTGGGAGGTGAGGGGGTGCTGGGTTTGGGGTGGCAGCCCCCAGGCAGGTGCTGTCCCCACCTCAGGGCAGTCCCACAGCCCAGATCCCAAATCCTGGCAGCGTCCGGGGTAAATCCCTTCCTTAACAGGCTCCTTTTCCCATTATTCCTGTCTGAAAGGCGAGGACAATGCGTGTTCCCGTTCTTGCTGTGTGGTGCGAGGGTTGGTGGCCCCCAGAAGCCAAATCCCCGTGGGCACTGCCCTGTGGGCACGGCTGGTCCTGGCGCTCGCCCTTGGCTGTGGCACCGGCAGCCCTGGCACAGGGAACAGGGAATGGGATGTGATTTTTGGGACAGGCTCCATGGAATGCCAGTGCTTGGGGTCCCTGTGGGGTGTTACAGCCCATCCCCTATAAAACTCATCATCATTTCTGCGGTGCCCATACAGCAGCCCTGGGAAGGGGAGTGGCACCCCCGGGGGTTTTGGTGGGGTCAGGGAGAGCCATTCCTGGGGCCAGCCCCTTGTCCTGGTGGGGGTTTGGTGGGTGCCATGCCAGGGACTCCCAGAGGAGCTGTTCTGGTGGCCATTTCCAGGTCCATCCCAATGCCAGGGATTCCTGGAGCTGATCTGGTGGCTGGTCCTGGTCCCAGGTCCATCCCAATGCCAGGGATTCCTGGAGCTGATCTGGTGGCCGGTTCTGGTCCCAGGTCCATCCCGTGCTGGGGACTCCCAGAGGAGCCATTCTGGTGGCCATTCCCAGGTCCATCCCATGCCAGGGGCTCCCACAGGCGTGGCCAGTCCTGATCCCAGCCTGGTGTCATGCCAGGGATTCCTGGAGGAACTGATCTGGTGGCTGGTCCTGGTTCCAGTCCCAGGTCCATCCCATGCCAGACTCCCAGAGGAGCTGTTCTGGTGGCCATTCCCAGGTCCATCCCATGCCAGGGACTCCCACAGCAGCCGTTCTTGTGGCCAGTCCTGGTTCCAGCCTGGTGTCATGCCAGGGATTCCTGGAGGAGCTGTTCTGATGGCCGGTCCCGGATCCATCCCGTGCTGGGGATTCCCAGAGAAGCTGCTCTGGTGCTGTCCCAGCCATCATTGGGCAGAGCCAGGATTTCCATTTCCCATCGGAGCCCACTGAGCTGCTCCGGTGGCTTTCCAGGCACGGCTCCTGGAGCGGTGAGGGGGACCTGGGGACCCCTGGGGTGCTGGCACAGGTCCCTGTCACCCTGAGCCTGGGCTTGCACCTCAAATTGTCCCTCAATCTCAATCTCTGCGTTACCTTTAGGAATTTATTCCTCCATCCCAAGGTTTCCCTGAGGGCTGAGCCCCAAAAACCGGGAAAACGGGGAACGGAAGCTCAGCTTTGCCCATGGCAAACCCCAGGGGCGTTGTCCTTGCGCCGTGGGGCACCCCGGGGTGGGGCCAGGCTGGGAGAGGGGTGCCCATGGCCAGTGTCACCCGGTGGCCGTGGTGACGTCCCTGCTGCCCGCAGGATGTCCATGAGGAGCCCCGACTCTCCGCCCCTGGAGCTGGATGGAGCGGGCGCCATGGTGAACTGCGCCGTCAAGACGGAGGAGAAGAAGGAGGGTGGCCCCGAGACCCCGCCGGGAGCTGCCCCCAGCACCGAGCCCCGGCCCCACGAGCCCCCGGGGCCACCGCCCAGGGATGGCACCGACCCCCAGGCCCTGCCACAGGTGGGTGACAAACCCGGTGCTGTCCCCATCCCTGCTCCACACCCTCCATCCCATGGAAGAGGCGGAGGCTGCTCCTCTGGGTGGTTGTCCCTCATCCCAAGGATTCAAAACTGAAATCTGAGGCTCTTCCAAGGTTTTTTGGCTGCTCTTGGGTCATCCCTGAGGTTTGAGGGCTCTTCCAAGGTTTTTTGGCCGCTCTTGAGTCATCCCTGAGGTTTGAGGGCTCTTCCAAGGTTTTTTGGCCGCTCTTGGGTCATCCCTGAGGTTTGAGGGCTCTTCCAAGGTTTTTTGGCCGCTCTTGGGTCATCCCTGGGGTTTGAGGGCTCTCCCAAGGTTTTTTGGCCGCTCTTGGGTCATCCCTGGGGTTTGAGAGCTTCAAACCCCCCACAGCCCCTTCCAGGTGTTCCCCATCCCTTCAGCCTCCCTTTTCTTGGTTTCCTGGGGTTTTCCCTCTCCCTCCCTTGGGTTTTCCCACTCCCTGCTCTGCCTTCGGAGTGCAAAGGAGCTCAGAGGAGCTGAAAAAACAGGGAAAAATCCCAGCATTTCCATCATGAAGAGCAGCGACGCTCCCTAGATGGGATTTGGGGAATGTACTCCAGCTCCCAGCGCCCCATCCCGGACCAGGATGTCCCATCCCGGGGGGTCACTGGCAGTGCCAGCAGTGCCCAGTGTCACTCTGTGTCCCGCAGGAATCCCGCTCTCCCTCCGGGGACATTCCCGAGCCCCGGCGCTCCGCCTTCGAGCCGGCCACCAGCGGCCAGGAGAAGCTGGACTTCAACAGGAACCTGAAGGAAGGTGGGGAACTTTCCCAGGTGGCCTCTTGGGAGGCCCCGCAGGATTTTCCCAGATTTGTGGGGTGGGCAGAGCCATGGCACAGAGCTTTGGGATGTGCTCACGTGGTTGTCCTCTCCTCCCTGTCCCTGTCCCTGTCCCCGTCCCTGTCCCTGTCCCCAGTGATGCCAACCATCGAGAAGCTGCTGTCCAGCGATTGGAAGGAGCGGCTGCTGGGCCGGAACGCGGCTGAATCCAAGGAAGTGAAAGGTGGGATCCACCTCCAGCAACCCCTCCTTCATCCCAGCTGGAAACACAACATTTCCCGCCGGACACGAGGGGAGATGTCCACGTTTTTTCGGGATTTCTCCTTTTTTAATTGATTTTTTGGGTGGTGAGCACCTCTGCTGCCTCTGACTGCACAGAGAGGGGTTCAGCAGACGGGGATCTTCCCATCCTTCCCAAATTTGACATTCCCTGGACACCCAGAGGTGGCACTGGTGGCTGTAGGACTCCTCCGCCTCGCCTTTTCCATGCCCACCCCAAAGACCTTTCCGCTCAAAAAAAATGGGAATTTCTCTCCTTAAACCCCATCCCACCTTGTGCTGCCGAACCCAACTCCCTGCCCCTCATCCAGTCGGGAATTTTTCCCCCCCCAGGAACCCAGGAGAGCCTGGCAGAGAAGGAGCTGCAGCTGCTGGTGATGATCAACCAGCTGTCCACGCTGCGGGACCAGCTGCTGACGGCGCACTCGGAGCAGAAGAACATGGCCACCATGCTCTTCGAGAAGCAGCAGCAGCAGATGGAGCTGGCGCGGCAGCAGCAGGAGCAGGTGGGGACCGTCCACCCCTCCAGGGGTCCCTTTTGGGGTCACAGGGACAGGAGTGGCAGGGAGGTGGCTTTGGGGCTCCATTTTCTCATCCTTACAGGGATCCCTTTGGGATCACAGGACCAGGAGTGGCTTTGGGGTGGCTTTGGGGTCCCCTTTTCTGTTCCCACTCCTCCAGAGATCCCTTTGTGATCACAGGACCAGGAGTGGCTTTGGGGTCCCATTTTCTGTTCCCACCCCTCCAGGGGTCCCTTTTGGGGTCACAGGGACAGGAGTGGTAGGGGGGTGGCTTTGGGGTCCTGTTTTCCCATCACTCCAGGGATCCCTTTAGGATTGCAGGATCTGGGCAGGCTTCCTTTGAGAGTGGCAGGGAGGTGGCTTTGGTGTCCCCTTTTCTGTCCCCACCCCTGCAGGGGTCCCTTTCGGGATCACAGGACCAGGAGTGACAGGGAGGTGGCTTTGGGGTCCTGTTTCCCCATCACTCCAGGGATCCCTTTAGGATTGCAGGATCAGGGCAGGCTTTCTCTGGGAGTGGCAGAGAGGTGGCTCCATTTTGTCATCCCTACAGGGATCCCTTTGGGATCACAGGACCAGGAGTGGCCTTGGGGTGGCTTTGGGGTCCCATTTTCTGTTCCCACCCCTCCAGGGGTCCCTTTCGGGATCACAGGACCAGGAGTGGCAGGGAGGTGGCTTTGGGGTCCTGTTTCCCCATCACTCCAGGGATCCCTTTATGATTGCAGGATCAGGACAGGCTTCCTTTGGGAGTGGCAGGCTGGTGGCTTTGGGGTCCCCTTTTTTGTTCCCATCCCAAAGCCTCCATCCCTCGGAGCTGGGAGTTCCAAGGGTGGAAGGAATTGGGAATTGATCTCCTTAAGCAAACATCCCCCCTCAGGTCCTTCCTGCCCGTGCTCACCTGCTCCTTGGACACCAATTTTTCCTGTCCCAAGGGCAGGGGTGACACCGCTGTCACACCCCAGGGTGGGGTGACAGGTCCCTCCCATCCCTTGTGTCCCTGGAGGTGGCTCAGGGACAGCTCAGCCCCTCCTCCTGTCCCTCCCACAGCCCTGGGGACCCCCTGCACTCCCTTTTTCGTGGTGCTGGGCGGGTCCTGCCAGGCTGGAGGCCAGCCCAGCGCTGTCCTTGATGTCCCCAACCCCGCTGTCCCCTGCCCAGATCGCCAAGCAGCAGCAGCAGCTCATCCAGCAGCAGCACAAGATCAACCTCCTCCAGCAGCAGATCCAGGTAAAGGAGGGGCCACCTCTCCTGTCCCCTTGCCCGTGTCCCCTTCCCTCCATGCTGGGTGGCTGCAGCCTCCCCGTGTCCTGCTGTCCCCTCCCGGGGGTGGCACGGTGTCCCTGTCCCCTCTAACAACAGATCCAGGTAAAGGAGGGGCCACCTCCCCTGTCCCCTTCCCCGTGTCCCCTTCCCTCCGTGCTGGGTGCCTGCAGCCTCCCCACATCCTGCTGTCCCCTCCCTTCCCCTGTGTCCCTGTCCCCTCCAGCAGCAGATCCAGGTAAAGGAGGGGCCACCTCCCCTGTCCCCTTGCCTGTGTCCCCTTCCCTGTGTCCTGTTCCCCGTGTCCCCTTCCCTCCATGCTGGGTGGCTGCAGCCTCCCTGTGTGCTGCTGTCCCCTCCCGGGGGTGGCACGGTGTCCCTGTCCCCTCCAGCAACAGATCCAGGTAAAGGAGGGGCCACCTCCCCTGTCCCCTTCCCCGTGTCCCCTTCCCTCTGTGCTGGGTGGCTGCAGCCTCCCCACATCCTGCTGTCCCCTCCCGGGGGTGGCACGGTGTCCCTGTCCCCTCCAGCAGGTCAACATGCCCTACGTGATGATCCCCGCCTTCACCCCCGGCCACCAGCCCCTGCCGGTCACGCCCGAGTCCCCGCTGGCGCTGCCCATCCAGCCCATCCCCTGCAAACCGGGTGAGTTGGGGCTGTCCCGGCCCTGCGGGGTGGCCTTGTCCCCAGACGGGTCCCCGATGTCCCCAACCGCTGTTGTCCCTCTGCTCCCGCAGTGGATTACCCGGTGCAGCTCCTGCACAGCCCCCCTCCTCCCACGCTGAAGAGACCCGCGGGCCCGGGCCACCTCCAGATGCAGGTACAGCCCCAAAAATGCCTGGAACGGCCCCAAAAACCCCTGGAACAGCCCCAGAAACACCTTCAACCCCTGGTACAGCCCCAAAATCCCCCTCAATCCCCTGGAACAGCCCCAAAAACCCCTGGAACAGCCCCAAAACCCCTCAATCCCATTGTACAGCCCCAAAAACGCCTGGAACAGCCCCAAAAACCCTTGTAACAGCCCCAGAAACACCTTCAGCCCCTGGTACAGCCCCAAAATCCCACTCAATCCCCTGGAACAGCCCCAAAAACCCCTTCAACCCCTGGTACAGTCTCAAAATCCCCCTCAATCCCATGGTACAGCCCCCAGGTCCTCTGGTACAGCCCCAAAAACCCCTGGTACAGCCTCCAAAACCCCTCAATCCCCTGGTACAGCCCAAAAAATCCCTGGAACAGCCCCAAGAACCCCTTCAACCCCTGCTACAGCCCCAAAATCCCCCTCAATCCCCTGGAACAGCCCCAAAACCCCTCAATCCCCTGGTACAGACCCAAAAACCACTGGTACAGCCCCAAAAACCCCTTGAACAGCCCCAAAAACCCCTGGTACAGCTCCAAAATCCCCCTCAATCCCCTGGTACAGCCCTGAAAACCCATGGTACAGCCCCAAAAACCCCTCAATCCCCTGGAACAGCCCCAAAACCCCTTCAACCCCTGCTACAGCCCCCCAAAACCCCTCGACACTCTGGGCTGGGGGTCTGGGGGCAGCTCCTCACCCCCTGTCCCTCCCCCCTCCTCAGGAGACCTCGCAGCCGCTGAACCTGACGGCCAAACCCAAAGGTTCCGAGCTGCCCAGTGCCTCCAGTTCACCCAGTTTGAAGATGAGCGGCTGCCAGTCCCTCACGCCGAGCCACGGGGCCAGCAGGGAGCTGCAGAGCAGCCCCTCCAACCTCCCTCTGGGTGGGTCCCCAAGGGCCCTTTGGGTGCTTTGAGGGGACAAGTGACATCCCTGCTGCTCACAGGGGTGACCTGGGTGGGCACCCGGGCTGTGCCACCCCTTGGGGCGTGGCGGGGATGGTCAGGGTGGGGTCAGTGGTGTGGGTGGTCAGTGCTGTGGGTGGTCAGTGCTGTGGGTGGTCAGTGCTGTGGCCACTGGCATTGATGGGTGCCCGTGGGGTGGGTGCTGTGGTCAGTGGTGTGGCCATTGGCATTGATGGGTGCTGTGGGTGGTCAGTGGTGTGGGTGGTCAGCGGTGTGGGTGGTCAGTGGTGTGGGTGGTCAGCGGTGTGGGTGGTCAGCGGTGTGGCCGCTGGCAGAGGTGGGTGGTGTGGGTGGTCAGTGGTGTGGTGGTCAGCGGTGTGGGTGGTCAGTTGGTGTGGGTGGTCAGACGGTGTGGGTGGTCAGTGGTGTGGGTGGTCAAGTGGTGTGGGTGGTCAGCGGTGTGGGTGGTCAGTGGTGTGGGTTGGTCAGTGGGTGTGGGTGGTCAGCGTGTGGGTGGTGCCAGTTGGTGTGGGGTTGGTCTGTGGTGTGGGTGGTCAGTGGTGTGAGTGGTCAGTGGTGTGGGTGGTCAGTGGTGTGAGTGGTCAGTGGTGAGTGGGTGGTCCAGGGTGTGGGTGGTCAGTGGTGTGGGTGGTCCAGGTTGGGGGTCAGCGGTGTTGGGGTGGTCAGCCGTGTGGTGGTCAGTGGGTGTGGGTGGTCAGTGGTTTGTGGGTGGTCAGCGGTGGTGGGTGGTCAGCGGTGTGGGTGGTCAGCGGTGTGGGGTGGTCAGTGGTGTGGGTGGTCAGTGGTGTGAGTGGTCAGTGGTGTGGGTGGTCAGTGGTGTGGCCACTGGCATTGATGGGTGCTGTGGGTGGTCAGTGGTGTGGGTGGTCAGTGGTGTGGCCCTTGGCATTGATGGGTGCTGTGGGTGGTCAGCAGTGTGGCCACACTGTGGCAGAGGTGGGTGGTGTGGGTGGTCAGTGGTGTGGGTGGTCAGTGGTGTGGGTGGTCAGCGGTGTGGCCGCTGGCACTGACAGGTGCTGTAGGGGTGGATACTGTGGGTGGTCAGTGGTGTGGGTGGTCAGTGGTGTGGCCACTGGCAGAGGTGGCTGGGTGGTGGGTCAGGTGTGGTTCAGTGGTGTGGGTGGTCAGCGGTGTGGGTGGTCAGTGGTGTGGCCGCTGGCAGAGGTGGGTGGTGTGGGTGGTCAGTGGTGTGGGTGGTCAGCGGTGTGGGTGGTCAGTGGTGTGGGTGGTCAGCGGTGTGGGTGGTCAGTGGTGTGGGTGGTCAGTGGTGTGGGTGGTCAGTGGTGTGGGTGGTCAGTGGTGTGGGTGGTCAGCGGTGTGGGTGGTCAGTGGTGTGGGTGGTCAGCGGTGTGGGTGGTCAGTGGTGTGGGTGGTCAGTGGTGTGGGTGGTCAGCGGTGTGGGTGGTCAGCGGTGTGGCCGCTGGCACTGACCGGTGCCGTGTCCTGCCAGGGTTCCTGGGAGAGGGCGATGCCATCACCAAAGCCATCCACGACGCGCGGCAGCTGCTGCACGGCCACGGCGCCGCCATGGAGGGGTCACTGCCCAGCCCCTACCGCAAGGTGAGGGTCACTCTGTGCTGTCACCGTCCCCTCTGACACCCCGGTGTCACCAGCACAGCCGGGGCTGGCTCCTGACCCCTCTGTCCCACAGGAGCACGTGGGGATCGATTCCTCCCCGGTGAAGGAGCGGATGGAGGAGCCCCCCGGCCACCGGCTGGACGAGGCTCTGCTGGGCTGCGAGATGGACGGTGAGGGTGGCCGGGAGCGCCGCGGTGACCCCGGCTTTGCTCTGTCCCCTGTCCCCTGCCCTCATCCCCGGTGTCCCCCGCAGGCTCCCGGCACTTCCCGGAGTCCAGGAACAACAACCACATCAAGCGGCCCATGAACGCCTTCATGGTGTGGGCCAAGGACGAGCGCAGGAAGATCCTGCAGGCATTCCCCGACATGCACAACTCCAGCATCAGCAAGATCCTGGGTGAGATCCCGGGGCAGGGAACCCCTGGAGGGATGGGAATGAGATCCCAGGACAAGGGATCCCCTCTGTGTCCCCTGGAAGGATGGAAATGAGATTCCAGGACAGGGGATCCCCTCTGTGTCCCCTGGAAGGATGAGAATGAGATCCCAGGACAGGGGATCCCCTCTGTGTCCCCTGGAAGGATGGGAATGAGATCCCAGGACAGGGGATCCCCTCTGTGTCCCCTGGAAGGATGGGAATGAGATCCCAGGACAGGGGATCCCCTCTGCAACCCCTGGAGGGATGGGAATGAGATCCCGGGGCAGGATTCCCTCTAAATTGCCATGGAGCAATGGGGACAAGATCCTGGAGAAGGGGATCCTGTCTGCATCCCCTGGAGGGACATCCCTGACCTGAGGAAGATCAGGGAACTTGAGGGGATGAATCCCTGGATATGTTTGGAGAAGATGAGGGAACTTGAGGGGGCAGGTCAGGGAATGAGGGGATGAAACCCTGGAGGGAAGGTCAGGGAATGAGGGGATGAATCCCCGGAAATGCCCAGGGAAAGCCAGGGAATCTGCTCCCAATATTCTGGGAGAACCATCTGCGGCACGTGGCTCCCGCCAGCCCAGCTGCAAACCCAGGTGCCTCTCCAACAACGCACGGCATTAATTACCACCACTCACTCATTAATCAACCAACAGCACCAATTAATCTCGCTCCGCGTGTACCCCAACCGGGATTTCCTCGCTCGGGCAAGGTGTGAGAACTCCCTGTTCTCCTTCCCCACGCAGGATCCAGGTGGAAATCCATGTCCAACCAGGAGAAGCAGCCGTACTACGAGGAGCAGGCGCGGCTGAGCCGGCAGCACCTGGAGAAGTACCCGGATTACAAATACAAACCCCGGCCCAAGCGCACCTGCATCGTGGAGGGGAAGCGGCTGCGCGTGGGAGAGTACAAGGCGCTGATGAGGAACCGGCGCCAGGACGCCAGGCAGGGATACTTGATAGGGTAATTGATAAGGGATACTCGATAGGGTGATGGATAAGGGGTGCTTAATGGGGTGATGGATAAGGGATAATTGATAGGGTGATTGATAAGGGGTGCTTGATAGGGTAATTGATAAGGGATGCTCAATAAGGTGATTGATACAGGATGGTTGATAGGGTGATTGATAAGGGATACTTGATAGGGTGATTGATAGGGTGATTGATAAGGGATGCTCAATAAGGTGATTGATAAGGGGTGCTTGATAGGGTGATGGATAAGGGATACTTGATAGGGGAATTTATAAGGGATGCTTGATGGGGTAATTGATAAGGGATACTTGATGGGGTGATTGATAAGGGATGCTCAATAAGGTGATTGATAAGGGGTAATTGATAGGGTAATTGATAAGGGATACTTGATAGGGTGATTGATAAGGGATAATTGATAGGGTAATTGATAAGGGATACTTGATAGGGTGATTGATAAGGGATAATTGATAGGGTAATTGATAAGGGACACCCCCCGTCTGTTCCGCACGGGGGGTGCTGAGGGTGGCAATGGGGCGGGGCACACCTGGTGACATGGGTGGGTGCTCACCTGGTGTTTATGGGGTGGGTGCTCACCTGCTGCCAATGGTGTGGGTGACATCTGGCACCCATGAGAGGGGTCCACACCTGATTTTGGTGGGGTGGGTGCTCACCTGGCACTGATGGGGAAAGTGTCCACCTGGTACCTGTGGGTGGGCATTCACCTGATCTTGATGGGTTGGGTGCTCACCTGATGGATTCGGGGTTGGTGCCCACCTGGTGCCCATGGGGTTGGTGCCCACCTGATATCAATGGGGTGGGTGCTCACCTGATATCAATGGGGTGGGTGCTCACCTGATATCAATGGGCTGGTGCTCACCTGATATCAATGGGGTGGCGCCCACCACATGCCCATGGGGTTGGTGCCCACCTGCCCCCACAGAGCATCCCCCCGGCTATTCCCAGGCCGAGGGAAGCCCCGTGACCCCTCGCTGCCCCTCTCAGTGCCCGCCCCCCGTGTCCCGCAGGCCGCAGGGCAGCCAGGTGCCCCCCAGCTCCTCGGACGTGCTGTACCCGCGGCCGGTGGGCGTCCAGCTGCCCCCGCCCCTGCTGGAGCATTACCTGCCCCGCGGCGTGGACCCCACCATGCCCGTCATCGTCAACACCCGCAGCCTCAAGGACGGGGACACCGGCGACGACGGGCACTCGGTGGCCGAGGGGGACATGTACCGCTACAGCGAGGACGAGGACTCGGAGGGCGAGGACAAGAGTGACGGCGAGCTGGTGGTGCTGACGGACTGAGGGGGACACAGGGGGACAGAGGAGGGGGTGGCAGGGCTGGCTGCCACCGCCAGGAGGGCACGGCGTGTCCTGGCAGGATGGGACTCGGCCACAGGAGAGCTGCCCACCCGCAGAGGGTCCCATGTGGGTGGGCACCTGGAATTTTGGGTGGCGAGGACTGGCTTGGTCTTGCTTTGGTGGCACTGAGGCCACCGAGCCTGGAGATTTGGTGACGCGGCTGCTGCGCTGTCACCTCTGGAGGGGGCCTGAGGGTCTCGGGGTGCAGGGAACCTCTGGAGCATCTCCCAGCCCTGCAGCACCTGCGGGTCCTGGAGAGCCTCACCTGCTGTGCGGCTGGGCATGGGGGGGGGACATGGTGGGGGGACACGGGATGGGCACACAGGATGGGGACACGGGATGGGGACACGGGATGGGGACATGGGATGGGGACAGGCTCGTCCCTCCTCTATCCTGGTGTGACCTCCCTGCCGCGCTTCCCGCTTGAGCTTTGGCTCCTGCCAGTGAATTCCCCCTGAGCCAATTTTAGCTCCAGCCTGGCCCCGGCTCCAGCCAAGGGCTCTCGGGGCCCTTTGTGCTCCGGGCAGCTCTGGCCCACTTTGGGCATAAAGCGAGGGCTGTTCCTGCCCTGCCAGCCCCTGCTCAGGGGGGACGTGCCCGGCTGTCCCCGGGCACCTGTCCCTGAGGCTCGGGCTGCACCTGAGCCCGGCACGGTGAGAGGGAGGGAGAAATAACGGCCATTAGGGGAAAAAGGAATTATTAGAAAAAATGAGCATGGTGTGGTCAGAGCCCGTTCCTGGAGGGGTTGGGGTGTGGAGTGGCTGTGCTTGAGGGGTGTCCAGGTGAGAGTTAGGGGTGTCCAGGTGTGTTTGTGCGGTGTCCAGGGGTGCATGTGCAGTGTCCAGGTGTGTGTCCAGTCTCTGAGTGTGCGCGTGCAGTGTCCAGGTGTGCGTGTGTGCAATGTCCAGGTGTGCATGTGCAATGTCCAGGTGTGTGTGTGTAATGTCCAGGTGTGCATGTGCAATGTCCAGGTGTGTGTGTGTAATGTCCAGGTGTGTTTGTGCAGTGTCCAGGAGTGCATGTGCAGTGTCCAGGTGTGTGTGTGTGTATGCAATGTCCAGGTGTGTGTGTGCAATGTCCAGGTGTGTTTGTGCGGTGTCCAGGTGTGTGTGCACAGTGTCCAGGGGTGCATGTGCCGTGTCCAGGTCTGTGTCCAGTCTCTGAGTGTGCGCGTGCAGTGTCCAGGTGTGTGTGTGTGTGCAATGTCCAGGTGTGTGTGTGCAATGTCCAGGTGTGTGTGCGCAGTGTCCAGGTGTGTGTGTGCAATGTCCAGGTGTGTTTGTGCAGTGTCCAGGTGTGTTTGTGCAGTGTCCAGGTGTGCGTGTGTGAGCAGTGTCCAGGTGTGTGTCCAGTCTCTGAGTGTGCACGTGCAGTGTCCAGGTGTGCGTGTGCAGTGTCCAGGAGTGCACGTGCAGTGTCCAGGTGTGCGTGTGCAGTGTCCAGGAGTGCACGTGCAGTGTCCAGGTGTGCGTGTGTGAGCAGTGTCCAGGTGTGTTTGTGCAGTGTCCAGGTGTGTGTGTGTGTGCACTGTTCAGGTGTGCATGCGGAATGTCTGGGTGTGCACACACGGTGTCTGGGTGCATGCGCACTGTCCAGGTGTGTGTGTTCCAGTCTCTGAGGGTGTGTGTTCAGTGTCCAGGTGTGCATTTTACAGTGTCTGAGTGTTTGTTCAGTGTCCAGGTGTCTGTGCAATGTCCAGGTGTGCACACACAGTGTCTGAGTGTGCGTGTGCAGTGTCCCGGTGTGTGTGTCCAGCGTCCAGCTGTGCACATGTGGTATCTGAGTGTGCGTGTGTCCAGTGTCCAGTGTCCAGCTATGCACACGTGGTGTCTTGAGTGTGTGTGTGTGTCCAGTGTCCAGCTGTGCACACGCGGTGTCTGAGTGTGTGTGCGTGTGTCCAGTGTCCAGCTGTGCACACGCGGTGTCTGAGTGTGCGTGTGTCCAGTGTCCAGTGTCCAGCTGTGCACACGCGGTGTCTGAGTGTGTGTGTGTGTGTGTCCAGTGTCCAGCTGTGCACACGTGGTGTCTGAGTGTGTGTGTGTGTGTCCAGTGTCCAGCTGTGCACACGCGGTGTCTGAGTGTGTGTGCGTGTGTCCAGTGTCCAGCTGTGCACACGCGGTGTCTGAGTGTGTGTGTGTGTGTGTCCAGTGTCCAGCTGTGCACACGCGGTGTCTGAGTGTGCGTGTGTCCTGTGTCCAGTGTCCAGCTGTGCACACGCGGTGTCTGAGTGTGCGTGTGTCCAGTGTCCAGCTGTGCACGCCCGGTCCGTGCCTGGCCGTGCTCCCTCCGTGCGCGGGGCTCCGGCACCGCCCTGTGGCAGCAGCCGGGAACAGCCCCGAGCCTGCGACACCGCGGGGACAGCGACACTGCTGGGGACACTGCAGGGCTCTCACCGTGCTGAGGACACCGCGGGGACAGCGACACTGCTGGGGACACCGCGGGGACCAGGACTGTGCCGGAGACACCGCGGTGACCCGGACTGTGCTGGGGACAGTGTAAGACAATGACAGTGCTGGGGACACCACGGGGACAGCGACAGTGCCGGGGACACCGCGGACACAGTGACAGTGCCAGGGACACCGCGGGGCCGCGGCCACCTGTAATTCGAGGCTGCACAAAGCAGGGTCCAGCCCCTGTCCCTTTGTCCCCAGCCTGGGGTGGGGATCCGAGCCTCAGCAGCATCAACGCCCGAGTGCTGGGGACACTGCCGTGGGGCCACTGCCGTGGGGACACTGCCGTGGGGACATCCTTCATCCCAGGGGCCATCCCGCCTCCTCCCCTGCCCAGCCAGCCCCTCCCTCCTCTCCTGCCCTTGCTCAGTGCTGTATTTATTCCCAACTCCCAGTGCCGGGGCTGGGGTCCCTGGGGGAGGAAAGGGGTCCCTGGGGAAGGAAAAGGGCCCCTGGGAAGGGGTCCCAGCTCCAGGGCTGCGCTGCAGAGGGACTGGAAGCAGATGTGTCCCCTCCCCACAGCTGCAGCTCGTCCCGTCTCTCTTCCATTTCTTTTTCTTTTTCTTTTTTTTTTTTTTTTGGTTGTTTTTTTGTTTTGTTTTTAAAGATTGTAAATATAGATAGAGCTTTATTTTGTTAATAATAAGACGACGAGTAACTTAACCTGTATATTTCACATCCCTGCCCACAATCGTCCCTCCCCCTGTCCCTTGGCACAATAAAAGTGACTTTTTTTTGGAGCAGAGAGCGGGGCCTGGGCGTCACCAGATGGGGGACAAGGATTGGATGGGGACATTTCCAGGTCCAGGTTGGATGGGGACATTTCCAGGTCCGGGTTCGATGGGGACATTTCCAGGTCCGGGTTCGATGGGGACATGCTCCAGCACATCCCCCCCAGAGCCACCACCCCCAAATTCCAGCTACCAGCAGCTTTTATTTCGGACCCAAACAAACACGGCCGGGGGCGGTCCCTGTGCCCGGAGAAGGGACAGTCACCTTGTCCCCACAGCCAAGGCAGGGACACCGGGCTCTGATTGCCGCCCCCCCGCCCCCGGCTGCTGTGGCACCGCTGCGATGAGCTGGACGGGGCTCAGCGAGGCGGCGGTGGAGCTGTGCCTGGTCCTGGAGCGGGACAGCTCCGTGTCACCTCCCCTCGGGGGTGGGGACACGGCCAAGGGGGGGAGGACAGGGGTGGGGACAGGCAGGACCGACCCCCCTGGACCCCCAACCCCGCCCCGACCCTGTGGGAGGGGGCGAAGGCAGAGCTGGGAAGCTGCTCCAGCAGCGCAGGGGGTGGGGGGAAGCCGCTGAGCTGAGGGGGACATTGGGGACAGGCAGGGGTGGCAGAGGGGACAGGCAGAGCCAGCCCCGGGCCGGGCACAGCAGAGGGGGGAGCAGGCACCCAGTGCCCACCAGCAGCACCCCACTGCTCCCAGAGCCTCGTGGCTCACGGCTGGCCCTGCCCCTGTCCCCGCAGCTCCCACCCCTCACAGGAAAATGTCCCATGCCCAGGGTCAGCAGGGACACGGGGACAGCGCTGGTTTGGGGGTGGCACCAGCAGGGCAGGGGGGCACAGAGGGCACAGCAAAGGGGGGCAGCCAAAGTGCCCGGGGCAGCTCTGGGGGCTCCTGAGCGGACGGGGTGACCCCGAGTCCCCCCTCGGGGACAGCGCAGGGACAGCGGGGCGGTGCCAGCCCAGCAGCAGCAGCAGCAGCAGCGGTGCCAGCGGGGCACGGACCCGCCGGGCACCGGCGCCGAGCGGGGCTCGGCTTTAAGGCGATGGTGACGCTCCCTCGCGCGGGCTGGGGCCTCGCCGGGGCCGTGGTCCCTCCTCTCCAGCATCTCATGGTCCAGTCTTGGGGGTGCCCAGGCTCTCCTGGCCGGGGCAGAGCTCCTCTGGTCCCCCTTGCCACCGGCAGGACCGGCCCTGGCCCCCGGCGGGGCTGGGCAAGGGGCGAGGGGGACGCGAGGACACGGCCACGACAGAAGAGCCCGGGGTGGCGCCTACTTGGGGACCTGCAGGGCTGTGACCACCGGCTTCATCTTGAAGTATTGTTTAAACCTTAGCTTTGCATATCTGCCGAGAGAGGAGGGACACAACTGAGCCACTCGTGTCCCCAGGGACAGCTGGGATTGTCCTGAGCCCCTCCTGTCCCCAGGGACAGCCAGGACAGCACTGAGCCCCTGGGGACAGCCCTGAGCCCCTCGTGTGTGACAGCCCTGAGCCACTCGTGTCCCCAGGGACAGCCAGGACAGCCCTGAGCCCCTCGGGACAGCCCTGAGCCCCTCGTGTGTGACAGCACTGAGCCACTCATGTGTGACAGCCCTGAGCCACTCGTGTCCCCAGGGACAGCCAGGACAGCACTGAGCCCCTCAGGACAGCCCTGAGCCCCTTCTATCCCTCCTGGGGACCATTGGGACAGTAGTGAGCCACTCATGTCCCTCCTGGGGACCACAAGGACAGCCCTGAGCCCCTCCTGTCCCCAGGAACCTCTGGAACAGCCCTGACCCCCTTGTGTCCCTCCTGGGGACAACAAGGACAGCCCTGTGTCATTCATGTCCCTCCTGGAGACCACCGGGATAGCCCTGAGCCACTCGTGTCCCCAGGAACAGCTCTGAGCCACTCGTGTCCCCAGGGATCACCAGGATCATCCTGCTCTACTCATTTCCCACCAGGAGCAACCGAGGTGGACTCACCTTAAGAAATTAAAGTCTATGGTCGAGTATTTGTCCTGGATGAGGCCCCAGCACGCCCAGAGGAAATGGGATGCCTGCAAGGGGCAGAACAAGGATCAGGGGACAGAAACGCTCGTGCCACTCCCGGCATTCCCAGGGCTGTGACAAGGACAGGGCACGGAGCGGGGCTGGCCCACACCGGGATTTTTGTGCCCTCCTGAGGCTGCTCCCGGCTGGAGCGAGGGCTGGCAGCAGGGAGGACGCTGGCCGTGGGTCCCACCCCCTGTGCTGGCAGCTCCAGCCAGGAAAACAGAGGAGATTTCACCCGAAATTTCCAGGAATTTGGCTGGGGCAGTTACCAGGGAGGATTTCCTCACGCCAGGCCGTGCCTGACCCCTCTGAAGAGCCGGCCAAGGCCGCGGCTGTCGGACACACGCTGTCCCCAGCGCACCCCTGTGACCTTGCCCGGGGGCTCAGTGCCCCTGAGGCGCTGCCAGGCCCTGTGGCGCAGCCTGTCCCAGGTGTCCCCAAGCGCCCAGGCTGGCACCTGCAGCCCCATCCACAGCTGGAAGCCCAAGAGCAGAGGAAATGCCCTGCCCTGGGTTGTGTTTCCAGCCCTGGAGTGAGGCCGGCTCCTTCCACCTCCTCCACTCACCAAGGAGAATTTGTTCACTTGCACGTAGAGCGTTTCCAGCTCCTCCTGGGACACCTGGGTGTCACCTGGGTGGCCCTGGGTGAGCTCCTTGTAGGCCTGCAGGTACGAGTGCAGCCACTGCAGCTGCGTCTCCTTGCTGGGGTAGAGGCTGTAATCCACCTCCTTCACACCTGGGGACACAGGGGACACAGAGGGGACACAGAGGGGACACAGAGGGGACACAGAGGGGACACAGAGGGGACACAGAGGGGACAGGGAGGGATTGGATTCTCCATGGTAAAGTGAGGAGAGCACAACCCCACCCAGGCACACACCAAGGATGAGCTGCTGGCCCAAAGCTCGGGGCGAGGAGCCAGGAGTGGCATCCCGGGGGCATCCAGGCGCCCAAGGCCACCAGAGACCCCACCTCGCACATCGCTGTGACCATGGACAGCCCCGTTTCCACTGCAGGGTTTGGGGTGCAGATCCCTCCTCCATCCCCAGGGATGGGGAGATCCCATTTCCCACCCTGGGATTGGGGATTCAACTCCCTCCTCCATCCCAGTAATAAGGAGATCCCACTTCCCACCCTGAGACTGGGGACACAAATCCCTCCTCCACCCTCAGGGATGATGAGACCCCATTTCCCACCACGGAAGTGGGGATAAAATTCCATCCTTCATTCCTATGGATGGGGACACCCCAAAACAGCCTCATTTCCCACCCTGGGCCTGGGGATACAACTCCCTCCTCGATCCCAGAGATGAGGATACCCCAAAAGAGCCTCATTTCCCACCCCGAGACTAGGGACACAACTCCCTCCTGCTCCCCAGGGATGGGGACACCCCAGACCAGCACTGGGGGACCCTTTAGACCCCGCAGAGGACCCCAGCTCCTCCCAACCTGCGAACTCATTGAAGTGGTTCCCGATGTCGAAGGCCTGGTAGTTGTACCCCGTGTACTCGTAGTCGATGAAGCGAACGCGCTCTGCAGGGGCAAAAGCGGCGGCTGTGACAGGGGGACAGTGGTGACAACCCCCGGGGGGTGGCCTGGGGACACCCCCGGGCACACAGACCTCGTGTCCTGTCGTAGATGATGTTCTTGCACAGGAGGTCGTTGTGGCACAGCACCACGGGTGAGCCCAGCTGTGACAGCGTCTCCTTCATCCAGGCCAGCTCCTGCTCCAGCACCTCCAGGCTGGGCACGTCCTGCGGGAGGCTGGTGACAAAAGGGACAAAAGGGATGGGGTGGCATCACTGCTGCTCTCAGGGAGCTTCCCTGGGGGCTTAGGGGTGGCGTTTCCCCAAATTCCAGCTCTTCCCTGGGGGTTCAGGGGTGGCATTTCCCCAATTTCCAGAGCTTCCCTGAGGGTTCAGGAGGCAGAATTTCCCCAGCTTCCCCGGGAGCTCAGGGGTGGCATTTCCCGTTTCCAGAGCTTCTCTGGGTTCTCAGGACCAGAATTTCCCTGGTTTCCAGCACTTCTCTGGGAGCTCAGGGGTGGAATTTCCCCGACTTCGAATTCAGCGCTTCCCTGGGGACTCAGGGGTGACATTTCCCCAAATTCCAGAGTTTCCCCAACTTCCAGCACTTCCCTGGGGACTCAGGGGTGACATTTCCCCAAATTCCAGAGTTTCCCCAACTTCCAGCACTTCCCTGGTGGCCCAGGGGTGGCATTTCCCCAAATTCCAGCGCTTCCCTGGGGACTCAGGAGTGACATTTCCCCAAATTCCAGAATTTCCCCAACTTCCAGCACTTCCCTGGGGACCCAGGGGTGACATTTCCCGACTTCCAGCGTTTCCCCGGGGGCTCAGGGGCAGAATTTCCCCGACCTCCCCCTCAAACGCCCCCATTAACGACACAAAGCGGGGCGAACGAGGCTGTTTTCGGGGAGGGAGCCAGGTTTGGTACCCACAACCCACCCTCAGCTCCTTGCACCCCAAAAACCCCACTCCCACGCCCCAAATCCACCCAGCCCGCCTCTATCACTCCCTCCCCGAGCACCGGGCGAAGCCCCGGGGCCGCGGGGATGTTTTGGGCGCTGGCGGGGCTCCGGTGAGCTCGGGAGGGCAGGTTCCAAGAAGAAAGCTCGTTAATGATTGCCTAATTGGCCGCGCCGAAGGCGCGCAGCTTTGGGTAAAGTCTGCCCGTGGCCCGGCGGGCGCTGAGAAAAGCCCGGCTGGGCTCCCGGGCCGGGTTAATGATTGCCCCGATCTGGGGTTCGTTCACCTCCTCCGCCTCTTGGGGCTGCCCAAATCCTTCCCAGACACCCCAAAATTCACCCGCCGCGCCAACCCAGCCGCCCCAAAACATGGTTGGGTGTGGGAATCTGGGGTTTTGATTTCTAGGATTCACTGTCAGCTCAGCAGGGCTTGAGCTCGGATTTGTTCCAGGCTTAAATTCCCGGCAGGAGGAGGAGGAGAAGGAGGAGGAGGAGGATTGGTACAGCGGTGGGAGGCTGTGCCTCGGGCTGGATCCTGCCCGGATGCTGCACGGGCACATCCCAGAGCTCAAAAAAAGCTGAAATTCCCCCCAAACTGGCAGCAGGAAGGGGCTGGAGCTGCGCCTGGGGGCTCTGGGAGGGATCCAGCCCTAAAATCACCCCCAGATCTCTGAGAGGGATCCAGCAGTGGATCCAGCCCCAAAATCACCCCCAGATCCCCTGCAAAGGATTTCCCTGGAAACCAGAGCTCCGAAAAAGCCAAAATCTCCCCCAAACTGGCAGCAGGAAGGGGCTGGAGCTGCGCCTGGGGGCTCTGGGAGGGATCCAGCCCCAAAATCACCCCCAGATCTCTGAGAGGGATCCAGCAGTGGATCCAGCCCCAAAATCACCCCCAGATCCCCTGCAAAGGATTTCCCTGGAAACCAGAGCTCCGAAAAAGCCAAAATCTCCCCCAAACTGGCAGCAGGAAGGGGCTGGAGCTGCGCCTGGGGGCTCTGGGAGGGATCCAGCCCCAAAATCACCCCCAGATCTCTGAGAGGGATCCAGCAGTGGATCCAGCCCCAAAATCACCCCCAGATCCCCTGCAAAGGATTTCCCTGGAAACCAGAGCTCCGAAAAAGCCAAAATCTCCCCCAAACTGGCAGCAGGAAGGGGCTGGAGCTGCGCCTGGGGGCTCTGGGAGGGATCCAGCCCCAAAATCACCCCCAGATCTCTGAGAGGGATCCAGCAGTGGATCCAGCCCCAAAATCACCCCCAGATCCCCTGCAAAGGATTTCCCTGGAAACCAGAGCTCCGAAAAAGCCAAAATCTCCCCCAAACTGGCAGCAGGAAGGGGCTGGAGCTGCACCCGGGGGCTCTGGGAGGGATCCAGAAGCAGATCCAGACCCCAAATCACCCCCAGGTCTCTGAGAGGGATCCAGCAGTGGATCCAACCCCCAGGTCACTCCCAGATCTCTGAGAGGGATCCAGGAGTGGATCCAGCCCCAAAATCACCCCCAGATCTCTGGGAGGGATCCAGGAGCGGATCCAGCCCCAAAACCACCCCCAGATCCCCACAGAGGCTTTCCCTGGGAACCAGGGCTCTGCCCCCCGGTGCTGCCCGGCCCCAGAGCTGCGTGGGCAGGGCGTGCCCGAGGCAGAGCCTGGCTCTGTGGGATCCCTCTGCCTTTACCTGGGGTTGGATACCTTTGGGCCGAGCTCCGTCTTCACCAGGCTGAGGTATTTGTGCAGCTTCTGCCACAGGATGGGCCGGGGGAGGCTCCCGTTGGCGTGGATGGCGTGGACTCGGGCCATCTCCCGGGCCACCAACCTGGCACGGGGCACAGGAGAGGGGTGAGAGGTGACCCCAAATCCTCAAAATCCCCCGCAAAACATCCCCCAAAACAGCTTTGGGATGTCTTGAGGGGGATTCCCCGAGAATTCCCTAAATAAATCCCCCATTCCGTGCCAGGGATCTGAAGCATTTCAGAGTTCACTTTTCCAGGGCAAATTCAGCCCAAAATTGTGCTTCCCAGGAAGTTCCAGCTTCCCAAGAAACCTTTATTCCAACAACCCAGGAAAAGCTCTATTCTAGCATCCCAGGAAACCTTTATTCCAGCATCCCAGGAAGTTCCAGCTTCCCAAGAAACCTTTATTCCAACATCCCGGGAAAACCCTTATTCCAGCATCCCAGGAAACCTCTATTCCAACTTCCCAGGAAACCTCTATTCCAACTTCCCAGGAAGTTCCAGCTTCCCAAGGAACTTTTATTCCAGCTTCCCAAGAAACCTCTATTCCAACTTCCCAGGAAACTTTTATTCCAGCTTCCCAGGAAGTTCCAGCTTCCCAGGAAACCTCTATTCCAGCTTCCCAGGAAACCTCTATTCCAACTTCCCAGGAAGTTCCAGCTTCCTAAGAAACCTTTATTCCAACATTCTAGGAAAACTCCTATTCCAACTTCCCAGGAAACCTCTCCTCACCAAAACCCGATCCTTTAGAAATCCAATACTTTTGACAATCCCGCCTGGAATTCGCCCCATTTCCCCCCCAACCCCCCCCCCCAGGGCCGAGCCCACCAGCGCCCCTCACCCACAGCAGCGAGAGGAGACCCGAAAACAGGGACCAAACCCCTGGAAACGAAACACCCCAAATCCCCTCCCGGGGACAACCCCACCCACCTGAAGATGCGGGGATCCCGCACGTGGTCGGGCCCCAGGGCGATTCCGGGCAGGAATTGGTAGCAGAGCCCGTTCTGGAAGGCGCAGTAGAGGTCGGGGGCGCAGCCGTGGGCGCGCAGCACCTGGAAATTCCTCAGCTCCGTCTCCCTGTCCACCAGCAGCTCCGTTTTCCTGCCGTACACGCGGACCAGCAGCGCGTCCGCCATGCCCTCGTCCGTGTAGCAGGCCACCAGCTTGTTGGTGATGCCGTCGGTGAAGAGCTGGGGTGGGGACAAAGATGGCAGAGGTGGCACTTGGATGACGCCGCTGTGCCGGATGGGGACGGGGGGAATCGCCTGCGCTCTTCCCACCGGCGGAAAAATGGTGTGGAAACGGCAAAAGTGGGGGAAAGGAGCGAGGGAGAAGAGCCTGGGAGGATCCTGGGGGAGGTGGCACGGGTTTGGAAGGAGTCGAGGCTCAGGGCTCGGGAGAGGTGGTGGTTTGGGTGGAGATGCTGCAATTTTTCACCTGGGAGTTCAGGGATAACTCAGGGATAACTCAGGGAATAAATCAGGGATAACTCCGGAATAACTCAAGGATAACTCAGGGATATCTCAGGAATAACTCAGGGATAGCTCAGGAATAATGCAGGAATAACTCAGGAATATCCCAGGGATATTTCAGAAATAATTTGGGGATAATTCAGGAATAACTCAGGAATAATTCAGGAATAACTCAGGAATAACTCAGGGATATTTCAGGAATAATTCAGGAATATCCCAGGGATATTTCAGGAATAATTCAGGAATATCCCAGGGATATTTCAGGAATAATTCAGGGATAATTCAGGAATACCCCAGGGATATTTCAGGAATAACTCAGGGATATTTCAGGAATAATTCAGGAATATCCCAGGGATATTTCAGGAATAATTCAGGGATAATTCAGGAATACCCCAGGGATATTTCAGGAATAACTCAGGGATATTTCAGGAATAATTCAGGAATATCCCAGGGATATTTCAGGAATAATTCAGGGATAATTCAGGAATACCCCAGGGATATTTCAGGAATAACTCAGGGATATTTCAGGAATAATTCAGGAATATCCCAGGGATATTTCAGGAATAATTCAGGGATAATTCAGGAATACCCCAGGGATATTTCAGGAATAACTCAGGGATATTTCAGGAATAATTCAGGAATATCCCAGGGATATTTCAGGAATAATTCAGGGATAATTCAGGAATACCCCAGGGATATTTCAGGAATAACTCAGGGATATTTCAGGAATAATTCAGGAATATCCCAGGGATATTTCAGGAATAATTCAGGGATAATTCAGGAATACCCCAGGGATATTTCAGGAATAACTCAGGGATATTTCAGGAATAATTCAGGAATATCCCAGGGATATTTCAGGAATAATTCAGGGATAATTCAGGAATACCCCAGGGATATTTCAGGAATAACTCAGGGATATTTCAGGAATAATTCAGGAATATCCCAGGGATA